>JAOEHT020262114.1:0-18654 GCA_025448195.2 Parazoanthus atlanticus
AAAACCCTTACCCGTTTTCACACCAATTTATGTGAATTTCTCTCTCCCAACTGACTTAAAACCTTGCGTAATTTTTTTATTCATTTTCAGGCCAGCCCTCTAAAACTTGCTAAAACATGCGGCACATCCACACAGTTTCGTCCAGATTTCAGACCAAAACGTCAAAATCTATACCCAATTTCAGACCAAAATGGCAAAGTCTATACCCAATTTCAGACCAAAACGTCAAAATTCATACCCAATTTCAGACCAAAATATCAAAGTCTATACCCAATTTCAGACCAAAATGGCAAAGTCTATACCCATTTTCAGACCAAAATGGTAAAATCTATACCCAATTTCAGACAAAACGTCAAAATCCATACCCAATTTCAGACCAAAATATCAAAGTCTATACCCAATTTCAGACCAACTGAACGTCAAAGTCTATACCCAATTTCAGACTAAACGTCAAAATTTATACCCAAATGTCAGACCAAAATATCAAGATATATACCCAGTGCCAAAATCTACACCCAATTCCAGACCAAAGCGGCTCGAAAACCTCTTGGGTCGCACATACCCATATAGCTCATGTGAGGGAGTATCCCCGGGGGCTAGTTTTGCTTGAGTAAGAGTCCAAAGGATTTTCAACAAGCTAGAAGTCTATTTTGACAGCTGCGTTCGTATTTGCAATAACAGTGTTAATTGTTTCCTTTTGAGGAGAAAGTTGCATTCCAGCTGGAACTTCTCTCCCTGTTGACGCAGCTAGCGAGTGCATGCCTCCTAGTCCTACTTCACTGAGGAACTCCTATTATCAGTCAACTGGCTATTACACTAGAGTATAAAAACTTAATATTCTAAAAAGTCCAATTTGAAGTAATGTAATTTTTCTGTCGCAGGTTATATTGACTGATTTAGTTTCTGCAAGAATAATTATTTCGAAAGCGTTCATGTTTTTTGTACAACAAATCTGCAATTTAAATGATTTCTTTCATTCTCCTATCAGTTTAAACACCTGTATTTGTTCTTTCCTTCTGTTATTTTCTTTATTGTCGTTCATTTCCATATAAAAACGTATAATTAAAAAGCGATATAGCAAAGGACACCGAATGAACAAGCTTCGACAGTAAAATTGGGTCGTATTGACAAAAAAACATGTAAAAAGTTTCAAATTCACTATAAATTCTATATATTATCATGCTCTCCGAGTATCGAGATGGAGTTTGAAACTACTATTACTGAACGAAGCTCGCCAACTGAAGCCCATTCGCATCCTGGGCATGGAGTCGGTACACATCATTAAAACACTGATGTACATCAGATAAAATCAAACATGTAGATCGGATCAAATGCGACTTGTCCTTGCGTGCTCAGCTAGGTGTGTAAGCTAACTTGGTTTCTTTCAATTAATATAATTCCCGGCATGGCATTGCGGTCGGGCACGTCTCACTGGTATATAACTCGCAGTATATAACAAGCCCGTAGTTTTCCCAATAATCCTAGGTTTAATAAATACGGAATGGACAATTTAGACACTATGGGGTAAAGGGAGGGAAAACAATTTGCTTGCAAACTGTTATTTCGCTTTTTCCTGTCTTTGTCTTTAATATAATCTTGTGTTCCCCATTTTTTCTCGCTTTTGCGGCTTGTGCATTATCGTTTTTTTTAAATTCCTGACTTCCTCTCCTTACGAATCAAATGGGCAGTCACTAAGTTCGCCATTAATCCCGCGCGCGCGTGCGTGTGTGTATGATGAGTGATTAAGAAAACAATTATCGTGTTAACTCCTGCGTGAGTCAACAACTCCGAGCAAATTTTTTTATTTTTAAAGATTCGGCACAACACAGGGATGATGGAAAAATAAAGATAATGAGTGTACAATAAAAGACACGGATCGGACAACAGTGAAGCCGACTGAAAGAGGCTACATACGGTTATAAGTGAACAGCAAGTCTCTCGCATTGTTAAGTCGTGCTGCTCGCACTAACTTACTAACAGTGGTACATAATTTCCAAAAATAAAGCTTCTTGTTTCACAGATTATACAACAAATACATACCATAACCTTCCTTAAGAATTCAACTGGGCGGTTTTGGTGCGGCTGTGGTTATCAAGCGATAATTCAGCAAACAACTTTAACCTCGGTCCAAAAATATCACCGAGTATAATAGGAACCACAAATTTGCTACAGATTGAAATATTTGAGGAAAATCAAACAAAGAAATTAATAATTTGGATATTTCTTAAGTAGCAGTTTGTTGTGTGCGTGCGTGTGTTTTCAGAAGATTGCGACGAAGACGGAACGAGTGATAGTGACCAAACGGTTTGCAATTTTAATGAATACACCCAAGCGACTTATATTTGTAATTTTTGTCGTTTACTTTATCTGCCAATTGCATAGTTTGGGACGAATTTTAGTGGTTTATTTTCGAAGAGGACAATGGCCAGCCGTTTTGCTTTTTTATTTGTACAGCTCAAGCTTTTGTGCCGTTATCTCCTGGTTCAAAATGCAAAAACTCCTCAGGACCGCAAGCAGACGTAAGACACGTGGTCGAAGATCACACCATTCTCTCATTGCTGCCTTTATTCGCATACTCTGCTACGTGTTAATAACTTTCACAAAAATGATCAACATCTTTTTGAGGAAATTTGAAAAGAACTTCATAACTACACAGCCAAATGTTCATTTTAATTATCTAATTCATGGCAAAGTTAAAACGGACCTGATACGTATTTTTAGAAATCTTGGTATGAATAATGAGGGTACAATGTCGTCTGAAATCGACAGATGAAAACCGCTCTGTTGATTTTTTAGGAGCTGCCTTGATTTCTTTAAACTGAATATAAAAACGAAAACAATTTCCATGGCGTTTGGGATGCAATAATATGTGGGCCGGAACCGCCTTGCATAACTGAAACAAGATTGACCAATGCGGCAGTGTGATTAATTAACTAACACAAGAGACTTTCTGACTGTTTAACCCCTGCATGCTCGAACGAAAGTAGAGTAATATCTGATATCTTATTAAAATGCCTCTAAAATATCACTGAAGTACCTCTCGCAATGTTTAAGGGTGTTGAGTCATAACTTACAATTGCTAATATCGGTACACAAGCTTGTTTCAAACAACAACTATTTTCTTCCATTCTTCTTCTCTTGCCTTTGCCGGAGTCTATGGGCTCGGAAAACAATCTAGTGTTGAGGGGTGCGAAAAGTGAGAACCGTTTATTTTTCTACAATACGTGAAGCTGAACAGTTAACTAAATTTTCTAAAAACTCTGCATTTTTAGAAACATTTTTACGCCCGGTTATTGGTTACTAAACTCCTCAGAATCACGACCAGGATTTAAGACACGTGTACAAGCACATAGCTTCTCTGATGTTTCGTAACATGACGATCCATACTGTCCCAAGCAAGTTATCAAATCTAAAAACTACGGAGATCTACAAAATTATAGTGCTCTAAAATTTCGGCAGTTGTCTTGAAAATGGGACCTGATTTAAATATCAAAATGATGCATGATGCTAATTGCATTTGGTACTGGTGATGAACCCGATATCAAAAGCTGAATGTGTAAACTCGACTGTTGAAAACTGTGTTGAAAACATCCTAAGTTTTAGAACAGCTCTTAATAGTCAGTTTAGAAAAAAATGGTGCAGTATGTTTCCAAAAAGGTGTAATTTTGCATGCTCAAAAGCCCTCCAGTTTGTGTAGGATGTAATTGGTTTCAGTGAATCTCAAACTAGCCTAAATAACGCAGCCCATAGTATTAGTGAACATGGCCGCCGAAAAACGTTAGAGTTTATACCGAACTGAATAAGCTTTTATGTCTAATATTTTGGCGACACAACTGCGGCCAGTTCAGTTAAATCTGACCTTTAGTATATGCACATGCAGCGTACTATTGAAACACTTCAGTTCTGTGAAGGAGCTCTTATCGTAAGCAACATACTTTGGACAGATTAAAAACCTATTAGCACTAGATTGTTAAATGTTAAACCAGCTGTTTGCGATGGCGCAGTGATAAGAAATTGACTTGCAGACGAAATTGTTATCAGCGCACGAGAAAGGCGGACAGGTTTCAGAGCGGTTATTTCATGAGTTTTCACTTACAAGCGCCCGACGAAGAAAGTGATAAAAAAAACCCGAAAATGTTTCTTGGTTACTGTAATTCTATAGCTCAGCAGTATTATTCATGGTTGTTCCTTTGCCACAACCAAATTTCACTAACGAATTTTGATTAGATTTGATAATCAAACAAAACGGCGGGAAGGCAAACATTTCACTGTGAATGAAAAACCAAACCTTTGAAACAAAACAAAAACTTGCAAACACAAATGTCACAATTTGCACAAACTTTGAAAAGGCTATTAAATAATGTTTCGCTATGACTATCTTCTCTGTCAGTTTCACAGGCTAAAAGACCTTCTTGTGCTTGGTTTCTTTAACCCCTACTGTGTCGCCCTCAAAAAAATACACTTTTAATTAAACAAGCACTTGGAAAAGCTGTCTTGTTTGTTGTTAGTAGTTTGGCAGTTTCGACAAAGGCGTGCTGCAGAAAGTTTTCTAATTAAACTTTCATGACTGGAAGCCAATAATCGCGTTTGACTTATTTGAAGCACTGTGAGCTTTCTGAACGGTAAAAAAAACGATAAGGAGATATCCTAGACGCTAAATTATTCTGATCAGT
Source organism: Parazoanthus atlanticus (assembly GCA_025448195.2). Classification (NCBI taxonomy): domain Eukaryota; kingdom Metazoa; phylum Cnidaria; class Anthozoa; order Zoantharia; family Parazoanthidae; genus Parazoanthus; species Parazoanthus atlanticus. The sequence goes on from JAOEHT020262114.1 coordinate 4,674, forward strand.
CTAAGTAGTTCGGGTGGTAGTATTAAAAATACGCAGAGACGATAGTTCGAATTGGTCAGTAAATATATGGATTTGGAGATTAAGTTTATCTTCCGCTTACATAATATTTTTAAACCGAACAATCTTCACAATAAACGCGCGCGAAGAAGTTGTTCAGTGCGAATTAAAGCAAATATTTTAATCATTCACGTTTTAATGATAAGTATTCAAAAGCTGACCATTACAAGGCAGTTAGGGAGATATTTATTCATTTTTGACTGCTGACAATTTTAACACTGGTTTGTGTGTTCCTGGGGTTGCCAAAAGCAGAGGAGTTGTTCGGAAAGCAGAAAGGCAAGTAATAAAGGTTTATTTCAGCTACCAGCTGTATACACGGGTGGACAGACTCATAACTGAGGCGCCATTTGTATTGTAAAGAACCTTTATTCTGATTGGAGAGTTAATATCTCGTATAACAAATGACAAAAGATTCTTTATGACGAAACATACTTGGTAAAATCATGTATGTAAGCAACGCCACTTTTGATGTCGACTACCGTTCATATTTCTGTTGTAGGCTGAGTTGTCAACTCGCACGCACACCAAATAATGTCAATGGGCAATTTAGATAGTATTCACTCGGAGCTTTAGTAAAAATTATTTCCTTACTAAAAGCGACAATGTTCATTTCAGCTGTAAATGTTGTTTCATCACCCTAATCTCGAACTCGCATCCAATTTTTAATATTCAACATCTTTTGTTCTGACAGAAAGAAATATCTATCTAATGTACGTAGCATTTCACTAAAAAAATTGCAAATACTAAAGCATTATCAAAACAACAGGAAGTTAAAACTGCCTTCTTTAACTTTTTCAAAATGATCCTATTCCATTGTGAAGACAAAACTTATTAAAGATAATATTTAAAAAAAGGTAGTATATTCGAACCAAGCTATTCTAGTCAGAACTTGAATATTAACTCAGAAAAACTTGATCTACAAAATGACTCGAGATAGTCTTTCTTTATAATATTGGCTTTTACCACATAATCTGAGTTGAAAAATCTGATGAAAACTCAGTTCTTTCCCGATTTTAAAAGTGAGAGAAAAGTAAGTTATTACCATATTCAGTGAATGTCATTTGATCAAAAAAAGGTTATTTTTACAGCTAGTAAATAAAAATTGGCATTGTCAACCTGTTCTATCACTAACGAATTTCGCTAAAACATTTTTGAAATAAAGTTTCAGTGAAAACGCTACCTAAGACCTGCCATATGGCAAAACTTTTCATGACGTTTGAGTTAACCACTCTAATACTGTATCTTGCTGTTTTAGAATTTTTTGTTAATAAATATTTAATATTTGTATCAAGGTTCGTAAACTGACAGTTTTCACTGCTTGTTCACCTACAATATATAGTGTCTATAATACCGAGGATATAGGCTAAAATTAGGACAAAGCCGTGTATCCTAAATTATACGTTTGTGGCGTAGAAACACCTGCGTTTTGCCAAGGAACCATTTGATTGTGCTGCGAAACGGCCATCGGGTAAACAGGGAGGCTAAATTGTCCATTGTAGAACATTCCACTGCCAGAGCTGGCGGCACTTGCTTTGTGGAGATGTACTGAGTTTGACGGCTCGTGAATGTTGTACTGCCGATGAAAGCTGTTTGACTGCAGTGGGTTGACTGGTTGGAAAGTGGGCTGACCATTCGTGGCGGTAAAATGCACAAGCTGCTCGCAAAAATCGTCAATCGTGGCACCGTGCTCGGATGAGTCGGAGATTGAGTGTGGCGACAGAGGGTCGGCGGTAGACGAGGTTTCGGAATGATTGCCCGCTTCTCGACCAGAATCGGTAGACACGCTCTCAGATTCGGACCACTGTTCAAGAAGATTATCAAGTTCCGGCCCCAGCCAATCCAAGAACTCTATATCTTGCCTCTGAAGATCAGTTGAAGCAATATGAGTATTTACAGGACGTGCTATTTGTGCGGAGAAATTCTGTCCGTGATTGTAACGCACCATTTTAGCAGGTTCGTTCCAGAATGAATCTGGCAATTTTCGTTTTCGCAGTGAAGAAGAACCGCAAGAGAAGTGCTTTTGCGCCTGGTGGTGGTTGCGTGGTGTCTGGAGTTCTTTTGAGTTTTTAGGCTTCAGTTTTTCAAGGTCAAAAAGAGCATTCAAGGACTCAGCAGCGCTAATTGTGTTTTCCTTAGACTTTTTCTCTGGCTGTTTTTGTAAGTTGCGTGTTCTTAAGTCACTAACCTCGCTTGTTCTCGCCCGTTGATCTGCTTCGCCTTCCGGTGTCTGATACGCCGAGAATTCTCCCAGACTTATCCATGTGTTCTCGTAACATTGCTTTCCTTTCATTTGCCTCTGGAGAAATTTCCTATGGTTGACCTTCCTTTTCGGTTTAACCGGCCTGTCGAGGGCTATCTTGATGTTATTTGTTGCCAAATTCACGAAATTGAGCAGTGAACTTGTAGAGTGATCGTCATCCGCCATTTCGCAAGTTGGAATTAACTTTTAGTATTTGAATCCCGCCGAGAGCTAGTTATAAAATCCACTGTTTTTCTTGTAAACCACTTTGCAAATGATTAAGGAATATCTCTGGAATAATAAACTACCGAAATAGAATTAATCCTGCCGAGAAAGCCAAACAAATGGTGAAATTCGTGTTCGGCTTTGACAAATTATTCCAGCAGTCTTGTAGTTGTGTGTTAAATTACCAGTTCTGTGTGCTTTAGAGCGCTTTAGGATCTCTTGCTCATTTTTCAACCATTAAGTCGAGAACTTGTTAAGATGACATCTACGAGATCAAATGATCGCAGCGCAGCTGAACCGGAGTAAAAAGCTGCTTTTAATATGGACAGCCTATGTGTGAGTGGGAGTGGTGAATACTCGTTATTACTTTTGAATCAAATCAATGAAAGATACTCCTCTGGTCGTCTTCTCATTGGTTCTTCGCACATCACTCGATTTATTCATTTGTCTTTCAATACACGCACGTGCGGGGCGAATAAATTGAGAAATAATTTTTAAAGACCAACAAAGACTGGGTCATTAGCAAAAATTAGCATTTTTAAATCAAAACATTTGTTTTACTAAGGGATTCGCGTGGCTTTTAATCTTCGGATACAGTACCGAGCAGTTTTTGTTTTGTTTTATGATTATGACTGTCTTCTTCTCTCAAAACAAAAGAGAAGGTATCTTCATTTTTTATTATGGGACGCGAATAGCGCACAAAAGCAACCCTGCTGTAGCAAAGCTTTGCTTTTCACAGCTTCACGGGAAAACATCCTTTTCTCCTTCAGCTTCTTTGTGCCTTTTGAAGTACTTTTTCAGCGATAAATATTCTTTTATATAAGTGTGTAAGTTTTTCTATTCTATCTTCATTTCAATCGTTGGTTCTATTTTCAAGTCTGTAAGCTCGTCTCATCGTAATTGTTCTTCACCGTTCAGTTTTAAAATGTACAAAGAAGAGAATTCACACCGACATCTAGTGCTCGCGAACTATTGGCCAGTCTTTGGACAGGCAAGCTCATTCAAATTCAGCTCTTGTAGAAAGGCGCGAACAAACAATTACACGGCGCCAAGGCAGTAGAAATGCTAATGATCTTTTTCGCCATATGACAGGTGGGAATAGATAAATTTGATAATTGAATCACTTCGGTTGTAATATTGCTAAAGTAGTCGCTTTGTAAAACAGGTCAATTGGAAGCAAGTTGTGGGGATAGTCACCGAGTAAGCATATTGCAAAGAGCAATACATCCTGGATATCAGGAAATCGTGTAATACAACGTAGCGAATATAATCAAGTTCCGTGTTGAATGAATGGCCCACAAAATGTCCTGACATTGAAACACATTCTTTCTTCATCTCTAACAGTTTCTAGAGAAACAGTAAGTGGCAAGCTGAGGGGATGATAAATCCGAAAGTGGGGGTTATTTGAACTGAACATTCGAGAGAAAATTAAAGACGCCTAGAATAGTCTGTTTTCCGACAAAGCCGTTTTTTGATGGAAATTTAAAACGTTATCGTGATGTACCTTACTTTCGCCCGACAGGTTTGGATTTTTCTTTGATTGACAGAAATTTACTCAAATCTATTAGTTTTCATACAGCTCGACAATACTGCCAACAAATATTGCTTAACTTGTCCACGATCAAACTGTCTTGGACTTTCGTTAACTGAACAACAAGGTAACGCTGATTACATAACTTTCATTCTTAACTCTGATTACACTGATAACTTTCATTCTTAACTCTGTTTAACGATATTTCGATTTTATAATAAAATAATTCGCTACTAGCTTCAGAATAGATTTAAAACAACACTTTCGCATAAGAAAATGATCTTTAACTGATAATAGACAGAAATGCACCAAACAAAACTTTTTCGTTGTCAGTTGACAATTTTTCTTCCGCCGTTCTGAACAATAAAATAGCCGAGGAACGAACTTTCCCGATAATACGTTAACTTTAACGAATACAATTTTTACTGTTTTACGGAGAGATTCTTGATATAAGGTATTTCAAAACTGGGTTCAACAAACCGAGTTATCAAAAACATTTAACGTATTGACGCCGTTGTCTATTCCAGACGATATGGGTTTTGTCGAAGAAGAAATCTTATTAATATTGTCAGTTTATTCTTTCAGTAGCAGACATAAGGAATAATGTGACCAACAAGTCTTCATTGATCAGTAACTCTAGCCTGAAACCACTCAAAAATGCCTTTACTTTAAAAATGCCCACAGACAAAATTAGATTGAAAATTCGATTTTCAAAGAGTAAACAACTCAATTAATCAATTCCTTTTGTCTTCAGATATAATAGTAAATGCTTCAGTAAATAATTTTAGCAACAATGGTAAATCATATAGGGGTTTTTGAAAATTAGGCATGTTTTCATTTTAGATTTAATTGCAAGGTAGTTTCTGTTTGGCCTTCTAATTTGGTATTACATTCTCGAGCTCATATTGAGGAAGCAAATCTATAGGCATTACCAAGCGTTGTGGAGGCACGTTCTCTGTTAAATAAACTTTACCCATGAGCTCTACCTTAATTCTAATATAATATTCTTGCTGGCAAACAATTTAAACTTTCGTCCTGAAGTCTTAGGGCCAAAAAAGGACTCGCAACAATATCTTTCTATATACTCAAACTGCAAGCATTCGCAAAAAGGTTGAGCCGGACAACTGAAGATCAGTTTGAAATAATTATATACATTTGACTTGTTTCAGTAGCTTCTTTGACTCAGTCTATACCTCACCCAGCTCGATTGGAAGTGTACATGTGTTTGAACCTTAACCTAGGTGTTCAGTCAAATTTTGAATTGATATATTTTCAGTTATCTTGTTTAGGAATACACAATACATTTACAATGCTTAGATTGAAAGACTACTCAAACTATTCGGAATCCAAGTTACGCAATCCGTAAAATAATAGCGGCCAACTCAGTAGTTGTGGCGGTAAAATTTTTATGTTCTAACCGCGCGACGTTCAAGTAACTGGGTCCAAAGTTGAATCTTTGTTTAGAAACTGTGATAACTGGACAACATTTGAGTTTAATGACAGTTTTTTTTCTATTTTTTTCTCGTTCTCTTGCAAATGGCCGACGAGACAAGAATTGGATTCAGTGCAAACTGGACAGCCCGTATTTGCCTACATCGGGTGTTAAAATGGTATTTGAACTCGACATGATACCCCTGCTAATATTTATGTACAAATGCCCAACTCCATTGCGTTTAGTGCTTTGTCAAAAGTTTACTAAAGGGTTAAAGTCCCTATCACAAGCACATGTACTTTTGTTAAAAAATCCCCAAATGCCTTTCCTCTGCATAAGCTTTGCACTGATAGATACATTACTTAGTCTAAATTTCTTTCATTGTAGTTGCGTTTATCTTAGATATGGACGTATTTGAAAGATGAAGTCTAAGAACAATGTAAGTTCGATATTTACGCATAGTTTCTATATACCCCCCGAGAAGCTTGTGGGAAAAACTGAATATATTCAGTAAAGATTGAGGCAGCGATTTTTATGGATTTACGGGGAAAGGAAAATTTGAAAAACAAAAAATCTAAACAGTTTCGCAATATTTAACAATTGTAAATTCTATTTTAACACAAAACGGCAGTTCCCCTGGTTTTCTCAATAAATTAGTTTTTGGGGATATTGAATAAGAAGAAACAGCAGGTCTTTGAAATTTAATAAACCTTGGAAATAATACGAGTTCTCTCAACTCCTTCGTATATATTGTTTAGTAGTTTCTCACAAAGAAATAAGAGAAGCTAAAATCGAATAAAATAAATTAAAATATATAATGAAAGGCACAATCGAAATCAAAAGTACACATATACTGAACTAAGAGGTGCTCACTGGCCAATTCCTACACTGCAAACTTTCACAGCTCGACACGAGGTCAAAATTAGCGTTTTTTGTAGAAAGTTTTCGTTTCCGAGGAAATACTAAATATCTGACTATTTCACTTGAAAAGGTTCTTCGTCAACTCAGGACTCCCAATATATTTTAACACAATCCAGTAGTTAAAAGATTCTCAGCTTTGCAAACATTTCTTACGATAGCAAAGCCGCATATTAACAAGTGTGAAAAGTTCAAATTTTAGGTCAACAAACGATTTTGTAATGTAAAAACATATTTTGACAGTCAGCCGACTTCATTTAAGGTAAAACTGACGACACTCGATGCAAATATTGACATAAAAACTGGAAAACTTAAGGTTCTGGAATTTCATCTTTTCTATTTATCTGTGTAGAATTTCTCTACAGCCACACAAAATTGTTCAAAATAAAACATTTGGGAAAAACTATTTTGATTCATTGGAAAATTTTTGTGACTACATTGCAAGTAAGGTTTCTTAGTAACGTTTCTATGCAAGGTGACTGGGTTTTTGATAAGGTGTAAAATTTTTTACGAGAGTCGTAGTAGTTTTTCTATTCTTGTCGTACTGTCAATGAAAACAATTTTAAACTGTAAATAACACAGTTGACCCTATTGAGAAACTGACAACAATCGAACTGATCGATCATGACATCCTGTTCGGCATTTCTTATACCATACCGACAAACTTGATGTGGTATCCATGGGACTCATGGAACGCGTATCCAGGAACTGAAATTACCATTTCAAGCTGAGAATTACTGAACTTTTCTTTCTAAAATTAAATACATTTGCCTCCCAAACATTGAAATACTTTACAAATGAAACGTTGAAACAACTACCTCACATGCACATCATTCAACAACTCCATAGTTTGTTTACGTTAGTATTTTCTCTCCAAATACGCCGGGCAAATATTTGGGTTGAGCAATAATTTGACAATGAGGACACTTCACTTTTATTCAACAGTTGTATAAAACCGACACGCACACACCCGTTCAGTAGCAATTAATCAGTCATTGATTTACTTCGACTTGGCAAAATTTCAATTCAAGCAAGAAGACTTTACGAACAGTCAACGGATTCTGAACTGATTATCAAATTGTTCGGTGTTTCATGCTTATTTAAAATATACATGTGGTATCTGTGTCATCTTAAAGATCATATCTCGTGAATCCTGACTTCTATTTGCAAAGTGCTGTGAAACTTTTTTGTTTTACATTTCTCTTTGTCAATCATTTGTTCTTAGGTGTCAGCCTAATTGTAAACGTTAGTTATTAAGGAAAACCTTGCATTGTGTAGCAAACATTTATTGGTCCACGTTACAACAGCTAACAAAGCACTGGGACTGTAGGAGTAATTATTAACGGGCTCGGAAAGTCTCGAGAACTGAGTGGTTATTTAAATATCAACAATGTGTTTTATTTTCTTCCAAAATACACAAGTAAATATTTTCAACTTCAATTCCGAAATGTTTTCTTCACGTGTTAAGCCTAGTTTTCACGTGTGTTTTGTGAATTAAAGATGAAATCATTTAATCTGCCCTTTTGACCCCACCAAACAATGCTACCGCATCTCGAACACGTGCTCTTCACCTGCTGCATGTAAGTCCGAGATTGCCGCTTCGAAATGCACAGAATAATTTGAACCGCTATTTATAAACATCGCTGTTGGTAGTATCCATGGTTGAGGCATTTGCATCTTTTATATTGAGCAAGTTTGCTTGACAGAACAGTGTAGCTTTTCTAAGAAAAAGCGCGACTTTTTATTCTCAACGGTCTCTGTACGAAGTGCCCCGAGTTTCGTTGAGGAATCTACATTAAGCCCCGTTTACACTAGCAATTTTTGATGCAATTTTTGTCCCGATTTCCATTGCAATGTTTCTCACTGCCAAGTTGCATCAAGTTTCAAGATTGTTCAAAACATTGCAAGTTTTCTGGCACTCAAATTCACTGAAATTGCAGGTGCTTTACATGTACTTTTGGAAGTAACAGCGCGAGTGCAAGAAATATTGCAATGGGAATCGCAACTAAATTGCGCCAAAAATTGCTAGTGTAAACTGGCCTTTAGGTTTTCAGGTTTTTCAATAAATAAAATATACTTTTATATTTCAAAGGCTCCTCCTTGTGCTCGACGAGCAAACATTTCAGACAGGAAGAAATAATTAAAATAATAATATTAAATAATAGTAATAATAACAATAAAAACTTTATTCACAAATATCTTGCAGCCATAGACTGAATTACGTATAGTTTACAAGCATAAAAAGTTTAAAGTTTGAGGCTAAAAACTAAGATAAAATTGATATAAAGATCTAAATAGAGATAACTGACTATAGAACAGGAGATGCTTTTCGGCAAAAGTGTAATTTTAAATGACGGGGTATTTTTAGCCTCCTCACAGACTATTATTCTCCTTCGCTGCTAGAGGTCGAGACCTCTCGCGGAGAAAAATAGTCTGCGGGGAGGCTACCCTGAGCAACGTAATTTTTTTAAGACCCCCTTCTTATTTGGAACCCCAAACCCAGATGCCTTCCCTTCACATTCCTTCAAATTTTCTGGACCCCTACCTGTTTTTCCAAACTAAAAATTTAGCATCCGGTCGTTCCTTCGAACTTAAATAATGACCGATCCCTGAGTGATGAATGTATATGTATGAGGAGGGAACCGTATATGCTTAACGTTGATTTTCATTCTTTCGTTATGAATTGTAAATTACTGACTACGGGGAAACTCAGCATTCGCTCAGTGCATAAAAAACTTTCCGCGTTTTCAGCTGACATGCACAGCTTTGAATTATTGCAGTGGTCGACGTTGTGTCAGTCTGTGTTGTTTCAGAGCATGCTTAAGACACGCTTTGGCAGTTAATTACAATATTTTGCTTTTTTCCCCTAATTTTAATTTAGACTGATTATTGACTGCGTAAAATATCAGCTTTCACCTAGTGAAAAGCTTTGCGCGTTTTCAGCTGGCACGAGTGAAGCTTGAAACAAAAATTCAGCCCTTGAAACAAGTCCACACAGCTTTGAATTGTTGACGTGGGCTCCTTGTTAGGATATCTTGTTTATTATTATTACTATTATTATTATTATTACTATTGTTATTATTATTATGGCATTGTTTATCGTTGTGTCTGTTTGTATTGTTTCAAAGCACGCTTAAGGCACGCTTTGGCAGCTATTCACAACATATTGCATCCTTATTGCAAATCAACAACTCACTGCGGGGACTTGACCTTAGTATTTACTTTAACTTTTCTTTAAACTTGAAACGTACTTTATTTAACGTCTCTTTGCGCTGGGAGTGGTTGCCCATTCTCCCAAGCCAGTGGCTTATGTTTAATCGCTCGACGGCACAGAGTTTGGCGTGAAAGTCGATTTTGTGGGAGAGGAAAACCGGAGAACCCGCAGAAAAACCCTCGGAGTCAGAAGGAGATCGACAAATCTCAGCCCACATGCGAAGCCCAGGACTCGATCCCGGCTCCGCATGCAGAGGTGGGAGGCACGAGCGCTAACCCCTCGGCCACCCTGACTCACTTAACATAGTGAAAAGAACTTTTCCACGTTTAAAACAAAAAGCTTCATTATCATCTTTATGATCATCTTCATGATCATCTCTATTTATTATATATATTCATATACTACAGGTAGATATTTCATATATGTTTTATACATGTAAATTGAGCACGTCTGTTGCTCTTTATTACCGAAATAAAGATTATTATTATTATTATTATTATTATCATTATTATTATCAGGCCTTGAAACAAGTCCACACAGCTTTGAATAACTGCGCATGCAGTGTACCTTATTGTGTCATTTCAACATACGCTTTCAACTAACACTAAGGACGCAAGATAAAATGAATAAATAAAATGAATAACTGGAAAGCGGCTTTGGCAGTTATTCATTTTATCTTGCGTCCTTAGTGCTAGTTGCCTACACACACACACTTCAATATTACAGCCCAGTGCAACAAGGAGTTGATCAATCAGAGGGCACAATATTTTAGTATTATCCTCTATCTTAGTTTTGATGATGTGAGTGCGCGTGCACACACAAACACAAACACACGCACACCTACACACACACACACACACACACACAAACTCTCTCTCACACACACACACACACACACACACACACCGCCTTAGTTTCTAAAATCACTACACGTTTTTCTCGTACAGAAACTCCAGCTATATCAAGGCCTTGCATGCACACATGCTTGACATGGTCGTCAAGGTCAATCTTCAATAAATTTCACAAAAAGAAGCTAATTATGATGACTAAGCACTGAAGTGCGCCTTGTGACAACAAAGAACGTTACTGGTTGAGTGCGAACTTTAAATATACGTTTGATAATTGTTGCTTAGCTTATGAAAATAACAAGCCAAATTCCAATACGGGTCAACGAGGCTGTCCTTATTGTTCAAGGACTCCTCCCCGCTTACCTCCTGGCAGCGCAGGTGACTAGGATCGAAAATATAGCGAATAGCTAACAGCTAACGATTGTTAAAGGTTACTGACACGTGCCGGGCTAACACAGTTTCTTATCAAGACCCCAAGTTATCGTGTGTTCATAACATTTACACTTTTGCAACATTGCGTCAAAGGCCCTTGTATGACGCATATAATTCAGTCCAATCGAGTCGAAGAATTTAAACTTGACTGTGAATCTTCGTCTACATCGAGTTGCTGAGGTATCAATTTAACTGCTTTTCAAAGACAAAAGACTTTCAAAGATTTAATTTTAAAGTACAAAGGTCTTAAGGTGATAAATCTGACTGTAAAGCGATAGTCTAAAACTGGCTTTTATATTTATAAGACAATGAAGTGCTGTGTCGCTATTTGATTCAATGCTCTAGACTCCTTTAAACATTTAACAATTGTTGCATACGAAGTTATGAAGCGTAAACTTCATAAAGAATTTCCTATGGCTTTGATATTGTAAATAGACACATATTTCATCATTGATTTACCAGAGCATATTCATTTATATAGTATTGTATTGAGGACTGCGTGAGTTACACAATAATAATTAAACTAATACCGCGGGTCATACAGCACAAAAAGTTTCTAATGGCGATCAAGGCTGCGATTGTTCTCAGTGTTAATGTTTCTGGGCCAAGAAAAAAATAAATTGGATCTGGCAATGCAGATTGCTTTAGGTATAGGGGAGATATTGACGCTCAATTGTTCTTAGAAGGCAGGTGTTTGTGATTTATCATAATTACTCTTCAGTCATTCCCAATAGCAAGTATATTTTAGTATTAATCACTGACTTCATATTGACTTCATTATCTCTGTGGTTTAGTCAGGAGAATGAAACTATAAAGGCATCTGGAAACAGGCACGTTCGATACAGAAAATCCCACAACAGATTGTACTTGGTAAAACTTTGCAAAATATCAGTTAAAGATTCAAATTCCAATAATACGATCAGATAACAATTGATAATAGGGTAATGATTCCTTTGCTGGTCAAAAATCATGAGTATTGAAGAATCTATTCTATGCACGCACGCTTTGTCATTCAGATAATTGTGTTAAGGCACGCTTCGCACATTTTTGTGATCAAATTTTTATGACTAGTCTGGCCAACCTAACAAACTTTACAAAATATTGATCACCTAAACATACTTGTAAGAAGACAAATATCTGTATTACAATCACATGAATTCACAATGGCAAATAGAACAATTACCCTTAGCTAATCAATTACTGTGCAAGTGGAGGCGGCTGGAAAAGGCGGCTTGAGAATAAATTAGAAGGCGGCTTGAGAATTAGAAGGCGTCTTCAATGCACGCACTTTGTCATTCAGATATCTTGAAACTTTTTAGCTGCATAATCAAGTATTGTGGAGGCGGCTTGAGAAGGCGGCTTTCAGTGCCACACTTTGTCAAACTTTTTAGCTGCAATGATAACGCCCAGTTTCAATTGTCTTGGGGCACGCTTGGCGCATTTTTGTGATCAGTCTTGACAACAAACGCGTACGGGCTGGAGTTGGGAGGCCGAGAAACGATAGGAACACGAAGGGCAAACTAAAAGCCCCGTCTTCCTTTTCATTGATTTTCGTTCAACCCGTTTTCCGCTCTCACTGTATCACTCTCTACTAATCACTTTATGGCACGATTTGGCGCATTTGAATGGTTTTACAATATTTAAACGCAACCAGTCAATGGAGCAAATTTTGACAAATTTATGGGATTTTAATTCAATAAAAAATTCACCCACTTGCAAATTTTGTTTAAAATCTATCCCTTCGCTAAAGTGACATGCTGATTTTGATTGAAACTCATAAAAATATTTACGCATACTCATATCATTTATGTAGATGGATTTCCGGTGATTTCATTTATAAATCAGCTGAATCGACATACTGTCCGATTTTTAAATCAAAATCTTATTGGGTGACTAATATTGACCAATAGAGGAACAGCTAAATGGCGGGAAGCTTATCGTGTTGCACGAATTGAGATAATGGTGCGAAAACTGACCTGTGGGCTCTGCGCGCCTTTTTTGGCTACCTTTCACCTCATATCCAACGCGTGTTTGTGAAATAATTGTTTTAAAAATAACATAGTTGTAGAGGTTTTTGTGTCGTACTTTAAAGTTTTCGATATAGAAAGCCGTCTGCCACTACAGTACAAACCGGGCCATCAACGTCTCGTTAAACTTGAATTCGAGTGAAAGCGAGGTCGGTTCAACGCCGAGTTAGCTTAAATCATCTCATATCCGGCAAGTGCGAGTGGAATAATTGCTTTATTAAATATGAAGTCAAAACATACAATTCTAAAAATGTTTGTGCACATCAGGCGGAATTAAGTGTAAAATAGGAGACTTTGCAAGTTTACTACCGGTTTTAAGAAACAACAGTTTTGTTTTGGAAACAGCTGTTTTTTTCATTTAAAGCATGGTTGATAGTTCTATGAGCTGATAACTATCGGCTGAGGAACCAATCAAAAAGCTAGAAATTCAGTAACCAGACACTTATTTTCCTTTGCAGCAAGAGGTCTATAAAATACACTGTCTTGTGAAATTTTCAAGAACGCAAACTGCACTCGCCTTTCAGGTTTGTTCTTTGTGCATGAAGATTTCACTCGCGCACATTTTTCCAAATTATGCGATTGCATATATCTAAGATCATTTTACACATTGGCCCTCAATTACAACTTCAAGACCACGATTCACTTTTACCATTTCTCATCCCTGCTCTCATCCAATGACACTGTGGCAATTTACCATAAACAGGAAAATCTAATCTTACACTGGAATCATACAACTTTACCACGACAAGCCATCTTTTACACATAGCTTCCAAATCTGAACCAAATGTTTGAATTCCCTAAAAGACAGCAAGTTTCACTCTCTGCTCCCTACACTCCCATCACATAAGACAAGGAGTATTATAAAAAATCTTATAAAAAATCATCCTAGATATACAAATCAATGAATGAGTGACTACGATAAAGGTTGTCTTCTCTTTGTAGGAGAGCAGCTAAAGATATAAAATATATTACTGTCTGTTTGCTAATTTGAGGTATCCAATTGACACAGTTATTGTCTGAGCTCAAATCTTTCTCTTCTACTTTAGTTAAAATATGAC
>JAOEHT020262115.1:0-10570 GCA_025448195.2 Parazoanthus atlanticus
AGTGAAATCCCGGATCCCGAGCATACCCTTCCAGACCCTGGTCGGCGCGAGTAAGGTAATTAACATTACCTCTTGTTTATTTTACAAAAAGAGTGCAAGTTTAAAATAAATATTTCAATATTCTAAGTAGCGTTAATGTTACCTTTGCATTGAACTAGTGTATTTTTGTAGTATAATATTGGGACATGTAACAAATCCATTGCTATTAGTTTAAAAAATAAAATTTCGATATGTAAGTTTGAAATGGTATTTATCACCTTGGAAACATGGATTTCAGTCTGTCTATTTCTGCAGCAAAGAGACTAGGAGAAAAAATTGAAACGGGTTTTCCCTTGTACATCGCCTTTTTCTAGCTCAAGAGAAAGTCTCGAGTCTGTAGAATTGGGTCTGCTTTTCAACACATTTAAAGTTTCCCATAGCTACGTCTTCTTTAGCTTAATATACAAGTACTACGTTCCCCGTAAAAATCTGCTTTTCTCTGATTTGCTCGTCTGCTTTCCTTCACTTAACTCGTTCTTACGCTCGATGTAAAGATTTTCTTTCCTTCACTTAACTCGTCTTTACGCTTGAAGTAAAGATCTGCTTTCCTTCGCTTAACTCGTCTTTACGCTCAATGCAAAGATCTGCTTTCCTTCGCTTAACTCGTCTTTACGCTCGATGTAAAGATCTGGTTTCCATCGCTTAACTCGTCTTTACGCTTGAAGTAAAGATCTGCTTTCCTTCGCTTAACTCTTCTTTACGCTTACAGTAAAGATCTGCTTTCCTTCGCTTTAATCGGCTTTACGCTCCCCGTAAAGTTAAACTTTACGCTGTAATAACTGCGTGCGTTAAGTTGCGTAAAGTGGTCCGTTTATTTTTCTTTACGCGTTTGACGTAAAGCCGTAGCAAAGTTGATCTTTACGTTGACGTAAAAAAGTGTAAAGAGTTGTATACCAATGCTTTACGTTGTCTTTACGCCTGCATTACGCAAACGTAAATTTGCAATTTCGTGCTGTGCAAAAGCTACGATATCTAAAAGAATTACTCTGTACAATTCTAAACTTGGAATATACAACCGCATCAAATGTTAGAATATAAATATTTATTACAAATATAAAATGAATTGAAGAAAACTAATTACATAAATATATAAGAAAATTACGTGCGCTTAAGCTTATTAAAAACTATTCAGCCTACTACTAATAATGATAATGTAGAATAACTGTTACTAAGATGTTGACATTATTTTATTTCTTTTTCGTTTCATATTGCGAGTGTCATTACTCGTAAAATCTCCACTTATAGGGGAAGTGCTTCCAAACATCTCCTGTACTTGAAAAGTAAAGCAAAATGAAGGCGAGGTTGGTAAGCAAGGTTTTCAAGTTCTGTTCTAAAATAACGGTGTATTTCATTTAAAGTCTTTTTGGTCAGTTGCTTTGGTAAAAAACATGCCAGATAACTCCCGTTTACATTGAGACTGTAAGTGTAAAAAAAAAAACTGGCTTGCAAGACGGGCAAACAGGCGGATTTACTTGGGAACTCTTTCGAATAGCAACTAGTTTTCCCATGCAGTGCCAAGCCTACAGTCTTGTGACAAGTCGAACTAACGGAGATATGTCGAAGCTCTCGTGAAATATAATCAAGTAAAGAAAAATGTTCTGAACCTACAGAGGAGACCAGGCCAGAAAAGAAAGCTAAATACTTGAACACTGCAAATCTGCTCGTTGAAATATTGAAACAATAAATCTACCACAACTACCCAAATAATATATTACGCTTGTGCTCTGTAAATTATAAAATCTTTAGTTTCACAATGAAATTATGCTACGCTTGACGACAGTTCTGAATCGAAACCGAAATGTCATTTTAAATCAAATTGCACATTGTACTGGTAAGTACCCAGCATGCAATTTTTTCCGGTCCTTCTTTTACTTTTTCCCAATTTAAATTATCAGCCGATTCTGGATTTTGAAATTTAGTAACACATGGCAATAATAACAACAACAACAATTATAAAACTATAATAATAATAACGACAACAATAATAATACCTTAGATAAAAATATATTGAATGGTATACATGATTGCAATCTTACATCTCTTGTTCACGGCCCCGAAAAAATCGTAACCACGACTTGTATAATACAATGAAGAATTTACTTAATACTGGCAAAAGCATAATACGAACAGCTGTAGCACGTGTTATTTAAATCAATAACCATCTTTATTTATTTTGATTTAGCAACGAAAATGTTCATTTTTATTTCATTTACAGTTTATATCAAAACCGTGGACAGGATGCGTGAAGAAGCAAGAGTATATGATAAACGCCAAGCGTGCTTCTATCGCAACAAATGCCCAATAAAGATAACGAGGCATTTTCAAGAGACACACAAGAATGAATCTCAGGTCGCAAGAATCCATTCAATTAAAAACGTTCTACTGAGCGGAAAAGAGAGTTGGAGAGGTTGCGACATAAAAGTTCTAAGTACCAAGACCAGCGAACTCATTCTATTAACAAGGCCTACAGCAACAGAAAACTTGAGACCAGAGAACTTCCTTCCGTGTGGCTATAGCAAGGGCTTTGTTTTACAGAAGTCATTGTGGAGACATGTCCAAACCTGCTCCTTCAAAGACAACAGCGCTGATGATGAAGAATCGTAATACCAGCGACTGCGCATGAAGGGAAAGATACTTATTCTCAATGCCAGATGTCCAGAAGGGAACAAACAGGTGAAGAAAGTACTAGCAAGAATAAGAAATGATGAAATAAAAGAATTCGTCACTACAGATACCCTCATATTAGACTTTGGGAACTCTATAACCGACAAACTTGAAACAAAAAGAAGCAATCACGTCTCGCAGCGTATGAGGCAGTCGGCACGTTTTATGATAACTATACGCAAGCTCTGCTTCACAGCTAGAAAGCTGCATAACGCAAGTCTTGAGGAGTATTTCAAACCAGAAAGGTTTGATGACATAGTTCAATCCGTAAAATATCTGTGTTCGTTTCAAGAAGAAGAAGATGGTGGCAAGAAAGTAGCGACCCGATTGCTAACTTTGAAACTTGGTTGCTCTTTAAAGAAATGTTTTACCATCACCCGGGGAGAGCGGTATGGAACAAAGACAACGACAACGAGGAAAGTGTAGTTAACTTGGAGAAGTTGTTTGAAAGAGAATGGGGCGTCCTTGTTTCACACTATTCCCTCCATTCTGTACGAGAAAAAGTTCAACAAATCCGAAGTTATCCCTCTAACGAGCGACTTGAAGAAGATCAGGGACAACTTGGCAGCTAGAATGACAGAACACGCTGCAGCTCTGAAGCAAAAGCCTCACCAAGCAGTGTGGAAAGTACTGGCAGAGGACACCCTTAACAGGCTGGTCGTGTTCAACAAGCGAAGAAGTGGCGAAGCATCTAGACTGTTTGTCTCAACCTACAAGAACCGTCCACTGTGGAACCAACGAAACAACGATGAATTGCTCGCATCATTAGATACAATTGAGAAGAAACTTTGTGAACGGTAGTAATCACAATCTTGAAGTTTTTTCTATCCCTGTCTCACTTTCTGTCCGTGTCATTGTTTATTCTATGTTATCAAACCTACCTGAACCCAAAATTAGTTGCAAGACTCTTGAACTCCTTCTCTGACACTATCAATTCCTGCAAGACCATTTTAACCTTTAAGGGCCCAACAACGTTCTTGACTTCACACTGGAAGTCGTCTGCAAGTGCAGATAAAAATTCGGAATAAGGAAAAAATGCCAAATGTAATATATACGCTCTAAAAAATAGACTTGTAGCCTACGTAGAGTACTCCATCCACTGACTAGAATTCAGCACTTCATCTTCGTTTATTTATTGTACTGTTTAGAAAATTATTATTATCGTATTACTAAAGTTAAGGTTCAAAATGGCTCTTCTTGACTTGTTTTAATTGGTATAATGGCATGACCATCCTCCCCCCAGCCCCCTTCCCTCAGAAAGCACTAAACTGAACCAGGGTATATTCTAAGCCCAATTTCCAATTTTGGTAATCAAGACCAACGTTGTGTAACTAAAAACTGCAGTTTTGAAATTTGCTCAGTTTTGATGAAGCATGTCTTAACAAAAGAGCCCTTAGCAGTAATAGAAACATGCTTCAAATACGTAATCGTAAATCATCAACACGTAATTTTGTTATCACTATTATGATTATTCTTCTTATGAAATATACGGTTGTTACACTAGTTATACTTGGTACTGTTATTTTTTAAACTTGTAGTTTTTCGTTAGCAAAATTTACAACATGGAATGGCTATGGCAATAGGTAAATGTTTTATATCAAGTCAAAAAAGCTTATAATTACTGCTACTGCGACTACTACTGCGGCTATTACTGCTGCTGCTACTTTTACTAAAACTGCTACTGCGACTACGATTTAGTAACAAAAATATTCATTTTTAATTCATTTACAGTTTATATCAAAATCGTGGACAGGATGCCTGGAGAAGCAAGGGTGTATGATAAATGCCAAGCGTGCTTCTATTGCAACAAATGCCCAACAAAGATAGCGAGGCATTCACAGGAGACACACACGAATGAAAGTGAGGTTCTACTGAGCGGAAAAGAGAGTTGGAGAGGTTGTGACTAATTGGTAACTTTCATCATAACATAAACGTTCTAAGAACCAAGAGCAGCGAACTCTTGCTATTAAGAAGGCCTACCACAACCGAAAACTTGAGACCAGAGGACTTCCTTCCGTGTGGCTATAATGAAGGTTTTGTTTTACAGAAGTCATTGTGGAGACATGTCCAAACCTGCTCCTTCAAAGACAACAGCGCTGATGATGAAGAATCGTAATACCAGCGACTGCGCATGAAGGGAAAGATACTTATTCTCAATGCCAGATGTCCAGAAGGGAACAAACAGGTGAAGAAAGTACTAGCAAGAATAAGAAATGATGAAATAAAAGAATTCGTCACTACAGATACCCTCATATTAGACTTTGGGAACTCTATAACCGACAAACTTGAAACAAAAAGAAGCAATCACGTCTCGCAGCGTATGAGGCAGTCGGCACGTTTTATGATAACTATACGCAAGCTCTGCTTCACAGCTAGAAAGCTGCATAACGCAAGTCTTGAGGAGTATTTCAAACCAGAAAGGTTTGATGACATAGTTCAATCCGTAAAATATCTGTGTTCGTTTCAAGAAGAAGAAGATGGTGGCAAGAAAGTAGCGACCCGATTGCTAACTTTGAAACTTGGTTGCTCTTTAAAGAAATGTTTTACCATCACCCGGGGAGAGCGGTATGGAACAAAGACAACGACAACGAGGAAAGTGTAGTTAACTTGGAGAAGTTGTTTGAAAGAGAATGGGGCGTCCTTGTTTCACACTATTCCCTCCATTCTGTACGAGAAAAAGTTCAACAAATCCGAAGTTATCCCTCTAACGAGCGACTTGAAGAAGATCGAGCGACTTGAAGAAGATCAGGGACAACTTGGCAGCTAGAATGACAGAACACGCTGGAGCTCTGAAGCAAAAGCCTCACCAAGAAGCGTGGAAAGTACTGGCAGAGGACACCCTTAACAGGCTGGTCTTGTTCAACAAGTGAAGAAGTGGCGAAGCATCTAGATTGTTTGTCTCAACCTACAAGAACCGTCCACTGTGGAACCAACGAAACAGCGATGAATTGCTCGCATCAACAGATACAATTGAGAAGAAACTTTGTGAAAGGTAGTAATTACAATCTTGAAGATTTTTCTATCCCTTTCTCACTTTCTGTCGGTGTCATTGTTTATTCTATGTTATCAAACCTACCTCAACCCAAAATTAGTTGCAGGAGTCTTGAACTCCTTTTCTGACACTATCAAGTCCCGCAAGACCATTTTAACCTATAAGTGTATATATCACATTAGGTGTTTTCGTATTCAGGATCTTTGCGACATTCTAAGCTTCGTTGTCAGAAAAACGTTTGATTCGGATTTTCCTGTATGGAGAATTAGCAATCAAACATGGCAAAAATCACATCTGGTTTCAAAATGGCCGAGGAAAAGAAAGAACGGGCCGAACAACGTTCTTGACTTCACAACAGGACGTCGTCTGCAAGTGCAGATAAAGATTCGGAATAAGAAAAAAATCACAAATGTGATAATACAATCTAAAAAATAAACTTGTAGCCTACCTAGAGTACTCCATCCGCTGACTAGAATTCAGCACTTCATCTTCGTTTATTTATTGTACTGTTCAGAAATTTTTTAAGGTCGTATTACTAAAGTTAAGGTTCAATATGGCCCTTCTTGGCTTGTTTTAATTGGTATAGTTGTGGCTCAAAATGGCATCGAGCTCTGTTAGTCCGTTCGCTAATTCTTTTAAATTGAAGTACGATTTCTTAACATGGTATGTACGAAGGTGCTCTCTGAAGGTAAAACTGTGGGACCACTTAAATGGAGTGGTAATATTGATGATCTGAAGTTGTTTGTTAACGAAATTGTTCAAGTTTATGAGAGCCATTGGACGAGAAATGACGGACATAACGGCGAGCTGTACGTGGGTAAAACTTGGAGGGGATATTGTTATCAGATGGTTTCCAACCACAAAAACTTTGCAAATTCAAGGCCGTGAATCTGAATCTCTTAAAAGGAAACTTTTATTGAGTATCACCAGTGATACCGAAGATGAAGTTGAGCCAAATTTTCGACCCCTGAACGGTTGATTGTTAGCTCCCGAGATCTAACACCAAATATGAATTTTAATGACTCGTTTGAAATGCATCAGAGTAATGCTTCTACGAATCATTGTTGCTGTGAAAGAATGACAGAGAGGAAATTGCAGCCTTTAAATCGGAAATGAGTATTGGAAATGGCGATCGCGAGCTACATCAGCTGAGAGCCCGGATTGACGAGAAAAACAATAGAATAAAGAACTTTGTGGAGAAGTTGGATTCCTATAAATTAGCACTTGAGCTTCTAATGAAGGAAATTGGTCAAACAAACAACTCAGTTCCAAAGAGCAGCGACACAGCCGAGTCTTGTTCTATACTACTAATCGAAGATGACCCTGACCTAATGCTGGCTTCGAAACTGTAAAGAAAAAATAAAGAAAGTCAGGTCCCGAACTCAGCCAACTTATAATCAAGATCGCGCTTCCTCGCGTAAAGAACCATCTGAAAGCTCCAATGGAAGCTACAGGTCTAAGACAACTGAAGAGGAAGACAGCAGGAAACATGTATTGATTCTGGGTGACTCGATTATCAAACACGTTGAAGGATGGAGAATTAGATTAGTCGCAGTACAAAAACTAGATCATCAGTGAAATATTTCCTTGGCGCTACCATTAGTGATTGCTACGAGTACTTTAAGCCGCCTCTGAACTGTAATCCTGACGAAGTAGTATACACATTGGCATAAACGATCTGAAGAACGAATCCGCAAGAAATACGGCTGAAAATATTGTTGATCTTGCATAATGGGTGGAATCTTCAATACCAACTGCAAACATAAGCATCTCTGAGCTGACATTTCGCAAGGACCAGGAGGATTTGGGAAGCAAAATGACAGAAGCTAACAAGATTCTGAAGAAGTTCTGTAATCAACATCACTGGTATCTAATTAGTCATCAAAACATTGATGAAAGTTGTTTAAATAGAAACAGACTACATCTGAACAAAAAAGGAACTAGTCTTTTATCTTCAAACCTAATCAAACATATTAGTAACTGATCAACACCAGGAGTCTGAGGATTTAGGCGAGTCAACTGATTATTTAAGTCATCTGAAGGTAATTTGAGGTTTGAAAGTGGCATGCTAAAATATCAATAGTCCACACATATGGAATTGTGAGAGCCAATAAAAAAAAGTTTCCCCAAAGGGTTGCAGCAGTTGAAGCATTTGCCCTTGCTAGAGGAGCTAGCCAAATCAGAGTTTGTGATGAAATTATTGCAATGACATGGAAAGATAGCAAACTTGTTATTTTTCTTTCCACGATTCAGTCGTAACGAAGCCACAACAATTATACGGCAACAAAGGGG
Organism: Parazoanthus atlanticus; assembly: GCA_025448195.2. Lineage (NCBI taxonomy): Eukaryota > Metazoa > Cnidaria > Anthozoa > Zoantharia > Parazoanthidae > Parazoanthus > Parazoanthus atlanticus. The sequence continues at coordinate 7,988 of JAOEHT020262115.1, forward strand.
AAGTTTGTCTTAGCTGAAATCCCATCCCACGAGATTGTCAAACGCTGCAATGAAAATATGGGGGCAGTGGACACCAATGACCAAATGACAACAGTTTGAAAAAGTAGAAAGTATATGAGGTGGTATATGCGATGTGTTATCAAAGGGCTGTAGCTTCATGCTTACAATGCCATTCACATTGAGGGGCCTTTTGTCGACCACAACCCTGCAGGTCAGGGAAAGAAAGACTTCCTGGTATTTCGGAAATATCTCATTTTACAAAGGATTGGCTTCTGGTGGGCACAATAAAGCAGAGTTGGGAGAAAGCGCAAGGAGACCATTTTGATTGGAAAATGTGGAGATCCACCTCGCTGAGTAGGGGCAAGGAAATGACCATACCTGTGAGGTCTGCAGGTAGAAATATCGGCGATACGAAGTATCTCATGGCAGCTGTACTGACGAATTCGACCCTTGAAAGAAGACAAAATTTACAATCAAGTGTGGTGCTTGGGACGATTACTAGTGCATCAGCAGGGAACATGACTGTTTTCGTATATGGCACACTCGGTCCAGCTAGGTAAATATCATGGCTAAAGCTATAAACGATTTATTAATTATGTACAGTACATTCATTAAAATTTGGCAATGAGTTAGAGAAACACAAATAGTGTTTCTGCCTTGATAAAACTAACAAAAGCTCTTTGTAAATATAATTTGGGTGATTTTCTGTAAAGTGTGCAAGATGCAAATTAAAACTTAGTTGATTAAATCTATCACATTTACCTAAAAACTATTGACTAAAAATTCAATAAAATCAATTTGTCTTACATGTAGAAACTAAACCACAAGAAGTAATAAGGAACAAATCCACTACAAAGAAGAACACAGGCCAGACTGGCGCCACAACTACTGTAAGAAAAATAAATGCTTTATTATCTCTGTTCAGAAGGAAGAGACCAAGCACCGAGTCCAATTCTGCTTCATCAAGAAAAACGAGGGACCTATAAATGCCTAAAGTGTGGAAATCCAAAATGGGGGCATCGAAGAAATGAATGCCCTCCTTACAACTAGCCCAATAGTCAAACAATCAGCTAGATGTGCTGTCGGAAAGTTTTTGGTTGATACTAGAATATTCTTACAACGGGGGAGTACGACATACACTGTATTTGTTTTTGAGTACAAAAAAGTTTAACATTTTTTGGAAAGATTTATTGGGGCAGCATTCTGAAGATGACCTTAAATGTTCAAATAATCTTGATGTGGATACCAGTTGAATCACCGAACGAACACAATAAACAATTACTTACATGCACATACTATGGAATTTGGGTGACCTCTGTCAGACACCTGACCTCCTCCCTCCCCAGTCATAAGGTTATTCGAGTATAGACCCTGGGGGCCTATTGTATGCTTGCTTCCATGACCCTTTGCTCGTCAACGATGTCCACCTCTAACATTACACACAGCGCGGTGTCAAAACATACATACGCTGGTTCTGCCCTCAAGGTGGGGGAACCTTGCATACATAAACAAACATATGGTGGTTCAGCCCTCAAGGTAGGGGAACCTTTATACATAAACATAATGATAATACAGTACACGGCGCGGTTTCAAAACATACATACACTGGTTCTGCTGATAATTCGTTAAGGTAGAGAAACCTTGCATACATAAACATAATAATTACAGTAAGGGTTGTTAATAAGTAAATATTATTGAATAACCCGCAATAACGGTTGTATACTAACACTTACTAATTCCCTACTAACCCACTAACCTGGGCTGTTATGCTTCCAGACCTCCCAGCAGTACAGCCTGGATACTTTACATTCGCAAAGGCTAACGTGGAAGCAAATGTTTATCAAATACATAGTTTGTATTTAATCTCAAATCCAATCACACACATACACAAGCAGACAACCAGGCATTTATATTTCATGCAGAAAAGCCGTGGCATGGCCACAACACAACTGACAAGTGCTTGTACCTTTAAAGAGTGTTCAATGGAAAACTGGTTGAACATGTACAATTTTGTCCCCTCAAATAAAAATGGGGAATGAAAACCTCACAGGCTTGATGCATTCTTGAAACCTCTTGTTAATGAAATTGCTGATCTCTACATTCAAGGGAAAAGAGTAACAGTTACAACTCCAATCTAGATTGAAAATGTCATCGATGCTGGAGAGCACCAAGTAAGAACTCTGCTTCTGATAGGCACAGCAGATCTCAAAACACACGCTAAAATGACGTTTTATGCAGGAGGTAGAATTTTATTCAATATCATTACTTTTGTACTGACCTGACCGAGGGACTTACATAATTATATACTGTAATCAGCATGTATTGAAATGGATTTCTTTGGATCACTATATTAAAGTCAAGAGATCATTGTAATTTACCAAGTGGTGAAGCGTCAGTAACAAAGAGAAAGTGAACCTATTACTTCATTTGTTAGCTGTGCAATTGCTTTCACTATTGTAATACTTTCTCGAAGTTTTCAGGATTCCACCCCCTAGGGAAACTATTATATTAAGGTACCAGACTTACCTTTTATCGGTCAAATACCCCAAAAAAATTTTTTTAGCCTTTCAAATTGCCAAGCAT
>JAOEHT020262188.1:0-10568 GCA_025448195.2 Parazoanthus atlanticus
CAGTAATAACGAATGCAAGACGTAACAAATGTTATTTTTTATTACGAAGGCAATCACAGATGCTTTAATATTTTAATTAAAACATGTATTGATAGGTTTGTAAACAAACAGAGAAGCTCGACTGTGCACTTTTTAATTCTCGGAAAAATATTGAAATTTTTTCTTGGAAATATTAGCCTGCAAACAACATTTTTGATAAAAATGTCGACCGAAAAAGTTGTTTTTTTCCGTCGAGATAGAATAATAATAATAATAATAATATTACTACTACTAATAATAACAATAACGGCGTTTATTGGTAAAATCATCGCGCTGCAAAGCGAATTATGAAATTATATTAGTCATTACATCAAATATTAAAAAGGGAAAATTTTGCATGAAGTTACAATTACATAAATTTGAAAAATTCGAACCTGCTGCATACTAGATGAAACAGAGCATAGGCTTCAAAAACGAAAGCTGTTTCATATTTACTGTATATTTTGGCAAAATTACAACACATTTCATTTAACCAAAACACAAGCATCTTGGACTGTGAGCGCACTCGATCCGCGGCACCGCTAGTAAACGGACGAATTCGCAACCGTACCCGTCTTGCGAACAAAAATTGGGAAGCTGGGGGATTTTTTAGATTATGGTTTGGATTGCTCAATCAGTTGTGTGTACAGTTTAATTTTCCTTTTAATTATAGCCGTTGTAGATATCCCTTGAGACCGGAAGCTGGACCCATGGCCCATTCAATAAAACGTTTACACAAGTATGTAGTTTCAAAATTAGCCTTTGTTCTAAGTCTCCAAATCAATAGCTACATTTGTAAATTGCAAATGAAAAGATATTTTCAGTTGACTCCTGTTTGTTTATCAAAATGATCCTGATGGTCGATAGCCTATTTCGAAAATATGATTATTTAGCCAAAATTGTTTGTTTTTCGCCTTCTGCAGGATCATAACATATCTGCTGGATAATTGTCGTAAGTTTTAAGATTCTTATACAGATTATTATAAGGTATTTACGTCAACTTTCGCATTTTAAAGGATATTATAAGATCGCAATTGCGAATGGTTGTATTTAGTTTGCGCATGAGAACAGTGGGGTTGTGATCACTCAGATCGAAAGATGAGGCCGATATGCTCCGTACAAGATCTGGATGTGTACAACAGTCACGATAAATAAGCGATGTTGAGTTATCTGCGATACACGTGGGCATTTGGTAAAAACAAAAAAACCCAAAAGTTTGCCAGTGAGCAAATTATGTGTTTTGAGTTGTTCCTTGTAGAATCAAGCAAGTCAATATTAAAATCAGCAACAACGTACACTTATTTGTTTTTAGCAGATATATTTGCAAATTCAGTTACTGGTAAACTTATCAGAAGTCGAGGAAGTGGTCTCGGGAGGTTCGTACACACGTGGGAAAAGGAAACACGCACAGCGATGTTATGGTCAAGGCAGATATCCTCCATTTCTTTTTCATATAAATTAAGTTTCTCTCTATACGTTTTCTCCTCTTTCTCTCAGCTTCTCTTGAATGGCTGTCTCTGGTCTATTTGCACAACACTTTCGGCTTGGTTAATATTTACGCAACCGACTGAGAATTTACTTTTAACGATTTTGACCTCTTTTCCTAAGGCATCCAAACCAATTTTTTTCTGTTCGATAGGGGCCATAATGAAAACCCGATGCGCACCCTAGAAAGAGATGCGTATGCGCATACCAAAATGGTATGCGTGTGCGCACGAAAAAATGGGATGCGCATACGCATCTCATTTAGGTATGCGCTTGCGCGTCTCATTTTGGTATGCTCCTGCGCATCTCATTTTGGTATGCGCGCACGCATCTCATTTTGGTACGCATCTCATTTTGGTATGCCTGCGCATCTCATTTCTAGGTTCACAAACGTGGTAGAACAAATTCGGCTTTGACGTTTTGTTTAATAATTATCAAAAATATTCTTCTTGTCTTTCGTCCATCCACATGTGAGACTTCAAATATTTTAGCGAATGTCTTCAAATAATCTTGAAAACTTAAACGAGAAACCAACCTAGATCTTTTAGAGTTTTAGTAAAGATCGTGTAATATTTTTACTTAAACTGAATAAGAATGTCTACCGCGCGAAGCAAGTTCTTATTCTGTTGCTAGTTTTTGTACACGCAGTGTTTTGACTTCAAGCGTGTCTTTCGTTTCATTAAAGATATCGTGGCAAACAATTAAGAAGTCAACAAACCACTTTCAAACGAGCCGAATTAAATATATTCACATAGTCTAGAATCAATTTGACTAATAGTTCAAAAATTGTTGTCCAAAAATCTCCAACTTAAAGGTCATGGCAATCATTTGCCTATTTTGGATATAGAAAACTTGTTCCTGAAATCTAGTTGTAAAACAAAATTGTATAGATAGAGATCTCGGATGAGCTTAAACGAAATAATGCCTCTCTTATCACCATTATAAAAAGGACAGTTCCTGAAAACGCAGGTTCATCACTCGTTGGTGGAGTGATTAGTTTCCCTCAGGCGCTTTTAGTTTCCTTGGCTTGAACGGCTTCGATCTGCGATAAAAGAAAACAGTTGATGACAAACTAGAATTGAAATGTTTATTCACTGTTTGAAACTAAATCTCCAAACGAGTGTACACTGAATGAGATTCTGATAAAGTCACTTTCCCAATCATGCACAGAGCAAAATAAGGGTTTGGCTGGTGGTCACGACTCCTGTTTACATTATTCTGTGACAATTTTAAAGTTTTTTCTTTTACCTGCTTTTGAAAATAATCGATCTTTTTTCTTTCTTAACCCAATCTGCCATACGGCCCGCCAGCTCAAGCCCTAAAGTTGTTCTGCGTTTGATTGGGAAAGTGGCTTATTATCTAACTGAGCAAATGCCATTGCGAAATGTCTCAATCCTTCCGTAAGACACCTAAATTCGTATAAGTTTGAACTAACCTGGTTCATGTGTAGATAACATGAGCTTGTAGGTCGAGCCGAGGGCTTAGGATCTTCGTTGGTTCGCTGAACTCGCTTGGAGAACTCAAATTTTTCTTCTCCGCAGCTTTGTCTGTAACGGTTTCAGCATCTCAACTTGTGTGCATACTGATTATGAGAAGTCTTTTGTTGCGTTTCCACACATGCGCAGCAATTACACATTGTTTTCACCAATCACAGTTCGCATATTACGCATGCTACGGTCGTACAATGTTGACTACAACAACGGAAAAATGATCAATTATCTCTTAACACCTTGCATTTGCAAAGAACTCTTCAATAATTGAATAGCCGAACTGGCCAATGCTTGGGTACAGAATACATTGGCCAAAGAGTTCTGTTCTTTGTGATTTAAAATGTTTGCTAACAACCGTTGCAATTAGTTCATGCTTTTATTCTTGTCTTCCACAATCTTATCGCACATCTTGTGCATTCAATCGAATGATAATTAGCTCAGTGACACAACGTGCTATGAATAAACAGTTTCACTGTATGAATGTAGATCTCGTTTTTGAACATGTTGAACGTATATTTGTTTTAAATGGTTTATGATAACTCTTCATTAAGCGGTAAAACATAGCGAAGAGTATAGATCGACATTTTATTTTTTAAAAAAAAATCGTTACTGACAGAAGTACGGACACAAAATCTGACGATTCTGTGAGGCAAACCTACCTTCCAAGATGTCACCGAAATCAAGTCAACTGTCGTTATACAATTTAACACAGAAGATAACACTAATAGAAATAATAGAAATAATAATAATAATAATAATAATAATAACAATAACAATACTATCAATATTAATAATAATGATAATAATAACAATATAATAAAATATTAATAATAACAATAAATACTATATTTCTCCTGATAAAACCGATCAGCTCATTGCATTACAAATGGAAGCTTGTATTAACCGGTGACCAGCAATATACATCAAATAGATCCGAGTAGCTTCATTTCCAAGTAAAATATTTTACGGTTTGATATATTTTTAGTTGCAGAAGTTAATCTTTACAAGGAATAAAAAGGTTCTTTCTTATTTAAAAAGTTTCTGAATGAATACGGCTTTTAGCGCATCCTTGGAGTCTAGTTAGGGGTAGGATGAAGGGGGGGAGGGGAGAAATGGGGAACCGTGAATACTCATGCATGTCCATACGGTGAGACGAAGGACCTATGAGTTAGCCAAAAAGTTAAACATTTATAACTTGCCTCTTAGTCAAGCATTTAATGGCCGTTCAGCACGGTCATTAAACGCTAGAAATTACTCACATAGGACTCAACCTCTTCCGCTTGCCGGGAAGGACTTTTTGACAACTGAAATCAGACGTTAGCGGCATAAATAAGTTTCCGTACCCTAATACTTGGCAGTTCGTTACATCAATCTCATTTTTGGAGGAAGCTTTGATTACAGACATGCGTTTCTTCCATTTCTCTCCAGACGTCAATTTTTAAGAAAACATACATACTATATCATAAAACGTAAACTTGTCTACCAATATCAAAACTATATCTAAAATACTGAAGATGTTCCTATCACCAAGTGATTGCTATAGTTACTCTGATTAAAATTTAGGTGTTATGAACCTACTAAATGCAAACCCCGAGGGGGAGTGATGGGGGCACGAACAGTAGGCGGGAATTTGACCACAATCATTAAAAAAATGTCAAATTCCCGAGGATGGAGCATGATATTTTGGTCAAATCTAGCAAAAAGTTCCCACTACCGGGGCAAACTAATATAAACCAAATCATTTTCTATCTATCCTTGGCAATGTTCACTTGTCATTACCACACAGAAGTGAACCTTGATGCTGTGGTGGACTGTTATACTCGCCAGCACCTTCGCAGGCTGGAACTGAACAGCTTATTGTGTTAAAGCTTTTGAGAACTTCAGTTTCGTCGCTTCTGTTCATTGATTTGCTGATGACAGGTTTTAAAACTGGCACATATACCTCTAGTATAAGCTAGTCGTATTGATTCTGAATATCGAGCTGTTTTGCTTACCTCTGTTTATTATTGAGCAAAGTTTAGGGTTATTGATCGATGATTCATCATAAAAGTCATGTTTAATTAAAACAAAGTACATTATTCTGTTGAAGAAAGTCTACTGAAAGCTTGTGTGTTGGATCATAAATTTCTCTCAAAGTTCATTTCAGAGCACAGGTTTAATTTTCAACATTTTTCATGAGGGGAGCATATCTCCTGACCCTCCTAGAAACTCGCGCCGTCGGCGTTTGACCAAATAATGCCTGTCCACATTAAATTAGGGACCCCCCCGTACAAAATCAGGCTACCGACCTCTATATAATAACTCTAATCCAAACTGGTTGCTACATGAGTTATTTAGTAATAATAATAATAATAATAATAATAATATTACTGTAATAATAATAAGAGTAATAATAATAATAATAATAATAATAATAAGAGTAATAATAATAATAATAACAATATTAATGATAATGACCATGACAGTGACGATGATGATAATGGTACTGATAATGATATGTAAGCTCACTTATCGAAGTGATTTTCATGGAGGTTTAGAGAAATAAAATAAAATAAAATAAATTGCTAATTAAATAAATAAATAAATGAATAAATGTATAAAAAAGAAATAAAAGAAATAGGAACGTAAAACAAGTAAAAGAGAATGTTTTAAGATAGCAACTGAATGAAATTTAAGTATTCGTGAAAATATATTTAACAAATATAAACCTTTCTAATTTTTTTATCCAACTGTCAAATTCGTAGTCGTATCTGTCTTGCAGTCGCTCTTGTATTCAACAACAATCGGGAATTATGTTTGTTGTCCTGGGGGATTTGTTCAATAATGTTTTCGATTGCTCAATCACGTGGACAATTCTTGTTTTATTTTCAGCCGTTGTAAATATCCCTCGAGGCCAGAAGCTGGGCCCAATATAACAAAACGGTTTTACAAGTTTGCAATTTCAAATTGTAACCTTTGTTCTAGGTATCTAAAACAATAGCTACACTTGTAAACTGCGAGTGAAAATTTTCATTTTACCACCGGTTGTTTATCAAAATGATCCTGATAGTCGATAGTCTCTCTAATACATCATTATTTAGCCAAAATGGTTTGTCTTCACCTCCTCCATTATCACAATATTTCAGCTAGATAATTTTCGTTAAGTGTCATGGACACGAAACAATTCCTTATACGGAAAACTAAAAAGGTATTTACGCCAACTGTCGCATTTTAGAGGACATTATGAGATTACAAGTGAAAGTGGTTGGATTTTAGTATCGTATTTTATTTGCGCATATAAACAGTAGGGTTGTGATCACCCAGATCAAAATATGAGGTTGATATGCTCCGTACAGGATCTGGATGAGTGCACCATCCCAGTCAACAAGCGATGTTGAGTTATCTGCTATACGGCGTAGGCTTGGTAAGAACCAAAGTTTGCCAGTGAGCAAATTAGGTGCTTTCAATTGTTCCTTGTAGATTCAGGTTAATATTAAAATCGCCAACAATGTATACTTCTTTGTTTTCAGCAGATATAGTTGCAGATCTGCTCCATTTCGTCTCATTCCAAATCACATTTCTCTCTATACGTTTTCTCCTCTTTCTCTTAACGTTTCTTCAATGGTTGTCTTTAGTCTATCTGCACAACAGTTTCGGCTTAGATAATTTTACGCCACCCATTGAGAAATTACTTTTGATGACTTGATATATTTTCCAAAGGCATCCAAGGCGATCTTCTTCCGAGCAAAGGCCATTAATGAAAAACCTATGTGCACCCCAAAATGAGATGTGCATGCGCATACCAAAATGATATGCGCATGCGCACATCAAAATGATATGCGCATGCACACATCGAAATGATATGCGCATGCGCACATCAAAATGAGATGCGCCTGCGCAGCTCATTTTGGTATGCGCCCGCGCATCTCATTTTGGTTTGCGCCTGCGCAGCTCATTTTGGTAAGCGCATGCGCATCACGTTTTGGTATGCGCATGCGCATCTTATTTTGGTATGCGCCTGCGCAATTCATTTTAGTATGCGCCTGCGCATCTCATTTTGGATTGCGCATGCGCATCTCATTTTTGGAGTACACCAGCGCATCTCATTTATCGGTGCGCACGCTTGGTAGAATAAAATCGGCTTTGATGTTTTGAATAATGGTTATCAAGAACATTCTCCTCGTCTTTCGTCCATCCACATGCGAGAATTTTTAGCGAAGGTTCTTCAAATTATCTTGACAATTTAAACGAGAAAATGTACCTAGATTTTGTAGCGTTTCAGTAAATGTCCTGTGAATACGTTTACTCGAATAAAAGAAAACGTATACTGCGCGAAGTAAGTTCCTCCTTAGTCTCGCTGTTGCAAGTTTTTAGCACGCAGTGTTGATTTCAAGCATGTTTTTCGTTTCATTAAAGAAAACAATTAAGAAGTCGACAAAGCAAAAAGCTATGGTTCAATATTCCCCAAGTTAAAAACATGTATTACGTCACGAGAATTCTTTGCCTATTTTGGATATAGAAAAATTGCTCCGGGAGTCTTGTTATAAAACAAAATTGTATAGATCTCGGATGAGCTCACTAAACAGTACGTAACAGAAGGTAAAACGGTTCCTGAAAACTCGGGTCCACCACTCGTTGGCAAAGTGATTAGTTTTCCTCGGCTGCCTTTAGTTTCCTTGGCTTGAACGGCTTCGAACTGCGATAAAAATAAAAACAGTTAATGAGAAACTATAATTAAGATGTTTATTCGCTGTTTGAAACTTAATCTCAATTAAACTGGCTGCCTTTTTGCACTGAATGAGAACCTAACATATTTTACAGAGCAAAGGCCATTGCGAAATGTCTCAATCCTTCCGTATACAGTCAAAAAATTTCATATAACTTTGAACTAACCTGGTTCACGTGCAGATAATTTGAGCTTGTAATTCCAGCCAAGGGCTTAGGATTGGTTCGCTGTACTCGCTTGGAGAACACAACTTTTCTCTCTCCTCTGCTTTCAGTGTCAGTAACCGAACTCAACATCTCAACTTGTATGCATACTGATTACGAGAAGTCTTTTGCTGCGTTTCCACACATGCGCAGCAATTACACATTGTTTTCACCAATCACAGGTCAAATATTACACGCTGGCAGCTCGAGCAGGTAACCTCTAGCCCCTATTGGATCTTTTAACAATAGCATTAACAATAGCTGACACGTTCTGACAATACGTCATTGTATGTTTGTCTACGGATTGTTAGGTTAGGGTTATTTATATTGTATTTTTATCCAATAGCATCTATCACTCTGAGAGCAAAGGAGACACATTTTAAATCAAGCTACAGTCGTACAATATTGACTGCAACAGCGACAAAAAAAACAATCATCTTTCGGGCGAATGCTTGGGCACAGATTCCATTTGCCAAATAATTTTGTTATTTGTGATTTGAATGTTTGTTAACAACCGTTGCAAATTAGTACAATCTTTTATTCAGATTGCCCTCCATAATCTTATGGCACATCTTATGCATTCAATCAAATGATAATTTAGCTGTCGCAGTGTGCTTACTTCTCAAATACATTCTTGCTTTTGAACATGAAGAATGTAGATGTGTTCCGTGACTGATGAAACAATGGCAAGAACTAATTATCGTTATTCTACACAACCTTCCGACACATCACCGAAGTTATTTGAAACGTCAATTCGACACATAATCACTCGGCAAGTTTAATTTTTAAAGAACCAAGTTTTCGTTTCAAGGAATCAAGTTTTTGCTTCAAAGAATCAAGTTTTCATTTCAAAGGATCAAGTTTTCATTTAAAAATATCAAGTTTTCATTTCGAAGTTCTGAAAAAATCAAGTTCTTATCTTTTAAAACAAAGAAAAAAGTTATCGTCTCAAATACCAAGTTTTCATTTTAAAATTTCAAAGAATCAAGTTTCCATTTCAAAGAATAAAGATTTAAAGATTTAAAGAAGGATCATTTTCCGTTTATCGCGCGTGGCCTCGGTTAAGCAGCAGGGGGCCTGGTGCGAAAAAGGTTTCGTGTTGGCAACATCATCGTGATCAACATGGCTGCGCAGGGATTTCAAAAAGCTGCAAACAGTAAGTACCCTTTATTGACATACGAAAACGAAGGCAAATGGAAGGGGTCCTTCTGCTTTATCCAGAGTGCAGATACACAGTTTGGATTGATTGATTCATGGAATGGAGTTCCAGAAAACGAACAAACCTGGGACAAAGAGATCGCATTGACTCGCAAGGCCATTACTGCTGCAAATCGCCTTTCTCCAAAGCCAAGGTTTTTTGTGGTGTGTGGTGATCTTGTGAACGCTTTTCCATGGCAGAAATACAACGACGCACAGGTGCAGGATTTTAAGGAAGTTTTCAAAGATCTAGACCCCGCCATCCCTCTCGTATGTGTTTGTGGCAACCATGACATTGGCGATACTCCAACTCGCGAAGCGGTCCGCAAGTACCGAAGTAATTTTGGCGATGACTTTTTCTCATTCTGGGTAGGAGGTAGGTGTCGTTTTAATCGCAGTAGTCGCATACTTTAATATAGAAATAGAAAACGAGTCCACGCGTGGTTATAGAAGCACGCGGAACTTTGTAGGTACGAGGCGCATCCGAGTGCTTCTCCACACTTACAAATTCCCAAGTGCTTCTACAACTCAACATAGCAAGCGGACGGTTTTCTTTTTCTTTTTTGAACTTAGCCAAATAAACGAACGTGGAAAGCAAGCAGACTTCAGTTTTACTTGCATATCAAAACCATAGCTAAGAACATTTTTCAGTAATGTAGTTTTACTAAAATTTTCATATGGAATTTTGTTGAAAGACGCTTGATTTAATTCAGGAGCTAGCATTTCTATTTTAACAAGAGCAGTTTCAAAAGTGAGCCATTTCGTCGTTGGAGTAAAAACGAAGAAACATCAAGACTAACTAGTCTGTTCTTATGCACTAGTCAAATGAAACCCCCACCTCCCCCATGATTTGGTGGGACTATGGAAACCTTTTGAACAAAAATATTGCCCCATGTTTTGACAAAAGAGGTAACCCCCACCCAGGCTGCCTGGGGCAAACATGGGGCTATTGATACTTGCAAAATAGACTGGTGATTAGCTCACTGCAGTATTGTTGAAGGTATTTAAGACAATCAGTTGTAATAACCATCATTTTACGACTTCTTATATCAGAAATGGATGATTCGAAGGAAGTACTTATGTAGTGATTTGAATATTTTGATGATCTGTTTTGCTATAACTGAAGATTTTATGAACGTGTATGTATTCATGTAGTTTCCGGTTTTGCTCAAATGTGGCGAACCTCAACTGTTGGCTTTTGAAATTCTTCAAACAATTGAAGCAGAGATGTCAACTCTCGCACTACTGTCAGTCCGTTTGTTCCATGCCAACTTTTTCATTTCTATCGCTTTTAAAAAAATAAAAGTCTTGTGCAATTTGACATGATCTCCTTGCATTATTCTTGCTATAGTCATACCCTGTGAGATTTAACAGGATTTGATGTGAATTAATATACACAGTGTCTTTGGCGGAGAGTGCCAGGGCATTTGATCAGTTTTGACACCATTCAATGCCAAACCCCTCACAAGT
>JAOEHT020262270.1:0-10567 GCA_025448195.2 Parazoanthus atlanticus
AGTTTCAAAACAAGAAGGTTCAAAGTTTGATATTATGAAACTACTATCATCGGTGGTCACAGCTTTCAATCCAGTTTCTTGGTCAAGAAGCAGTCGTTCAGAAATTTGAAAAGCACATGGCTCGTTTACATGGTGATGGTTCCCTCGAAGGGCTTCATTTTTCCCCCAAAGGGCTTCATTTTCTCCCCGAAGGGCATTTATAATCCCGTGTACGGGCTTAGCAATCCCACAATGGGGCTCCATAATCCTCACAGGATTATGTATTTTCTCTGGCAGCGTTTGCGTCTTCATTTCATATACCGTTCGTCTCGCCCGCTACAAATTTTGCCGATAACATCGACCTGCAGTTTATAAAACACCACTCATTCGACTGGGTAGAAACACAGAATGAAAGCTGTGATAAACTATCCGGGTAACTCTAGTAATTGAAGACACCTCTAGAAATTGAAGACACCTTACCTTTGTAAGCCCTCGTAAATCCACTAGCACTGTACAGAACGAAATTCTGGAAACAAACTTTGTCACCACCTCGTGCTCACTTCATTCAAGTTGTCATGGTGATGTCAATGTCCGAGCCAATCGCACAGCGCGTGATGTCATTTTAATCCATATTAGGAGGATTGTGCAATTTTTCAATTTTCTGACGACGAAAACAGAACAAAAAAAATTTTTAAGACTGGTTTGCCCACAGGCAACCAAGTAAAAAGGAAAATTCAAAAAATCATGCAAGAAAATATGTTTCAAAGTATTTCAAACAAATTCAGTGAAATTACTGACTTAATTACATGTAGCATGCGCAATTGAAAGACAATGAGCCCCTACTTTGAGGGTCCAACATAGGTTTGGCAGGATGCGGGATGAGGCTAAAAATCGAGGCAGGATGTGGGATACGAGAAATTTTGAAGGTGAGATGCGGGATGAAAACAGAATGGCGAGACCAGGATATGCTTCATTTCATAGGCGACACATGACACGAGTTAATAATAGCTGGCCTCGACCAGGCAAAGGCCTCAAAGGTTGTCAAAGTGCGATGATAATAAGACGACATCATATCTGGATTCCCTTGACTATGTTGGACATACCATCATCCCCGAGCTTGACAAGTACACTCAACATAATCAAGTCGGCATGCGTCGTAACCCTATAAGCATCACAACCGGTCCATTCGGAAGCTTGCTTTTCCTGAGTTTTGACAGTACCACCAGGTATTCAAATGTTCTGTTAGTCCAGCTTCACAGCCTGATCACAAAAATGCAAACTGTGGCAAAAGATGTCGAGGCCAAGGAGGTCCACTTTCACGATGGAGTAATTTTTTTGTGTGGCAAAGGCTCACCAATTAGCTTCCATCAGTTAACCAAAGGCACAGTTGTGTTGTAGCCAGAACGACTAAAGACTCGCCAGATGATCCTTGATAAACTCGATGAGCTTGGCATAAATGCAGATGGCAATGTTCCAAATTTAAGAAAGCATATTGCTCAACATTTAGAAGGCTTGCGGGATGTCTACAAGAACAAAGATTTGAAAGCAACCAGATTAACTCTTGGAAAGAGAGAGATCCCAAGAAGTTTGAATCAATTCACGTCATTGATTTCAATACAGCTGATTTATGCAGCATGCACCACTGATCACCATATAGTATCAGTTGTCATCAAGAGAGATGGAATTGGCCTCCGAGGAGATTACCAACACCTTATCAAATACAGCAGTGATTGGAATGAAGTGAGTTCAATAGTGGCCAGCTCTATGTCACTCACGTGAGTGGGGTGGATGAAGTCTCCCTTGCCACTTTGAATGTAGTGTGTACTATAAGCGCTGGGTGTGGAGAATGCCTAACTCCGCACACAGTTGCACCTCATGGAGACGGAGTTGTTGTGTCAGATCCGGAGAGTCACCGCCTCCTGAAATGGTCCAGATGTAAGCAAAATGTTCAAGTTTTTGCTGGCGATGGCACTCCAGGGAATAATGATGGACTTGCAACAAAATGTAGGCTTTTTCAGCCCTCTGGTATCCGCTCGGAATTCAACAACGTGATATATGTTTGTGATACCCAAACAAGCTGTATCAAGATATTCACAACCCTTAAGAAAACTGCAGAATTCCATAAGGGTATCGGAGAGCTGTTTTCTGCATTTTCCATTCACGAAAAACACCAGACGTATGACTCCTGTGACCTTTCAGGTGCGATCGCTAGAGTGGACAGGTGCTTACAGGTTCTAAAGGATATTATAGCATCTATCAGGGAACTGAACTGCCATTTGCCACTGTCCTTAAATGGCCCTGAAGGAAGTGTGGCAGCAAAGACGGTAGAGTTGGTGAAGCTAAGTACTTAAATGGGGATTGGAACATATGAAGCAAAATCTCAATCTGCTGGGTTATGATGACACCAATCTTCTGAGCTGCATGTCACTGGATGTAGAAAATCTGCATTCAGTCGTTGATCACAAGAACCAAGTCTCCACAGCTTTCCGATATGCACGCGACTTTGGAAGCACAGTGAAAGAGGGGCTCAAATGCACAACATCGTGGTCGGCTTATTAATACGCAAGCCGTGGGTCATGGTACCCAGTTCCGGAGACAACACTGGGCCTTTTTGAAGTACCGTCCATCCCACTACCTCCAGCAATTAAAGCCACCCAAGATGAGATTTCAATGATGCGAGAATGGGCGAGAGCGCATGGGTCTTCTGTGCGACAGAGATGTGTGCATCAAGAAACCACCGTGGCAAAGGCTGGAACGCTTCCAGATTATCTATATCGGAAGGAAATCCAGGTTGGCAAAAAAATTAGTCTTCTGTCAACTGCTAATGCCAGCAGAACCAAAGACACACAACACCAAGACGAACACGACAGTACTGTGGAAGACGAAGTGACAGAATTCAACTCAAGCAGTGATGAAGAAAGTTGTGTGGATGAAGAAAGCAATTCGGAGAATCTGCAGATTACTCGAGATGTAGATTTTCTTATGGGCACAACATCTCGATTGGACGGTCTGTTCAGTTAAACAGTCAATTTGCTTTTTAAAGTCAAGCCAGAACCAGGAGACCAACTTCTCTTGTTGTGTCACTGACTACCCATTTCTACTCCTGAGTGGAGAGAGACAAAGTTGGGTAACGTTTCTCGTCTAAGGAAACAGCACGATTGCAGGGACTGGACCTCAAACCATCTACCTTCAGATCTGACTTCCAATGCGCCAACCACTACATCAATGCACCCCAACAATTGATTACCAAAGGAAAACATTTTTAAAATACAAACATGGGCGACTTAAGAGACATTATCAATACTGTAAAAGCTATAAAATAAAATTGTCTATCAGTTGAAATTTAGCGGTGAGCTAGAGCAACGTGGGTTTGGTAAGGCAGGATCGGGATGAAAATTTTCATGGTGGCAGGATGGAATGAAAAATCGCGGCGGGATGCAGGATTGAAAAAGCCTACGTTGGACCCTCTACTTTTTAAACCATTCTTCAACAATAAAATAAATTGCAGAAATTTAGTGACAATTTAAACCAAACACATCAATTGGCCGTTTCGGCTGTTTTCATTGCAGTATCAGTAAAATTGTTAATGATCAGGGCATTTAAATCAACCTTTGCTCCAAAATTGTTTCAAAACTATTCTGTTCAAATCAAACCTGTTCAAGTGCAAACTTGTACATGTAACTGAGCTTAACTCCAGAATCTCAGCTGTAACTTAGGGACAGCAGTGTGTTTTGTGTACCATTGACGTCATTGAGTTTGGCATGGATTGTTGCTCCAGTTTGTGGTATGGGTGGCTGGTCAGACATGGTGTCAGAAGTAGGCAAACACTTGCCTGAAGTTCAGTGTAAATTATAATTGCTGTGTTTTAACTGTTTTTAAATCAAACAGTGGTCAAGGTTCTTGATCTATTTGCATGTTCCCACCACTTTGTTGTCAAGTTTGTTTTCATAATGGCAAGTACACTGGTTGATTTTCCAGTTCCTGCTATAATCATCTAGACAAATTAAAAGTAGTTGGAACACCCCGCTCCCTAGTTCAATGTTGAGGCGTTTCTAATACGAGACAACTTCAACATTGTAGCTCAACTGTTTCAAAAGCTGATTTCCGTAACTTTATTGAACTGTAACACACCTGGCATCAATTTACGGTAGATTCCTCTTGAAGAGCTCGGTGCAAAAACGGCCTAAGTGACAATTTTGAACCACCCTTCACAAAACCTCAAAATTCTCCACTTTCATGCAATGCCACAGTGGCCACTGGACTCATATTATGTAGCCAATACATTATTCTTGTAATCCTAGTTGACCTTCCTCTCAAACATTAATTACCTAATGACTTTCTTTTTTTTTCTGTGGAAGAAACTCATTCCAAAATGGCAAGAAAAGCCAATAGCTATAATATCTGCTGGGGATAAAAACGTTTCCCCCTCCCTTCCTGGACTTGGGAGGGGGGGGGGGGAGTTACCAGAAAACTATTTTGTTATGTAAGATTAGCCTAGGAGACAGAGTAGCAGACCAAAAGCCCAGAAATTTCTCAGTATTTTGAAAAGTCATCTGAAATTGTCACTAGCTGGGCTGTTCTTCATTTATATTAATATACAATCAAAATTCCAAAAATATCAAGAATACTTTATTTAAAAACATTCGAGTCTAGGCATGAGATCCTAAAAAGCTAAATTAATGTTACTCATCAGCCCAAAAGAAATAGACTTTCCTTTAAAAAAAAGAGTGTATGTAGCAATTTGCAGTAACTTTTAAGCTAAAAAATTTGTACTGTACCTATTTCAGAGCAAATGGAAAAATTTGGTCAGAAACTAGAAGACCTTATAACAAAGGAAAAGGGGAAGTTATCTGGAGAGCAGGTGCCAGAATTGTTCAAGTGTTTGAAGGACATATTGAACCTTTTGGTAGATGAAAAGAGAAAAGGTATGGTACTGTAACAATTGATATTGTTTATATTAGTTCTGTAAAGTAAAGTTCTACATTCAAGGTTAAGTGTTACATACAAATTGTGCATAAACTGACATGTAACAAATGTATACACTGTACAGATCCCTTATTTTAATAATCAATCTACAGGCAATTCAAATTTCAGGAGCAAAGATCTTGCTTCTGCTATCAACACAAAAACTGGTGTAGCTCAGTTAAAATTAATGTTTTCAAATTTGATACAAATCAAGGTTGTGTAGTTGACAATGCAGATCAAGTCAAGGCCAGATAGACAGAAATACAGCAAATGTATGTGAACCTGATTCGACTTGAAGTTATTGTTTTTTATGGCCAAGTGCTGAGGCATATGATGAAAGTAGTCAGACTGTGCACGTGGAAACCTAGACAGTACCTCCAGATCTATCCCCTTTACATGCTCAATACAAAAACTCAATACAATTCGTTTTCTTGCAAAACTGGTTTCGCGGATATCCCATCCGTTTCTTTTTTGGTTTTTACAGTGGGACAAGTGGGCCTAGTTGCATGGATACAGTAGTTGGATTTTCTTGAAATTGGCAGATGTTGTATTGATTTTGAAAACATTAGGTTATTGGGGGAAAGAAATGAAGAAATGATTGCAAAAGTTAGGTCATCAAAGACACAAGACAACGTTAATGATGTTAGGCTGATGATTTCATCAGTGTACATCATTTTGTGGCTAAATTTAAGAATACCTACAGTAGTAAAATTCCAATTCGATTTCCAGTTTTCTTGTCAGTCAATTATTACAAACGATTTTAGATTCTGAAAAACAACATCATCTTCTGTGTCTTCTTGTATGTTCTTCAATTTATCTTCTTAAATTGAGCATACAGCTGGTAAATGTACTTGCGGGTCATTATCATAGTCTCAAATGGGCTGGAGCTCCCTGGAACAAGATAGACAGACCCATGCTGCTGCATAAAATCTTGCATGGCCACATGGATATATTAAGCTTCCAGAAGAGATCATCAAGCCTCAGTGTGTGATTGGACACTGTCATCCCCTGTCAGTTCTTGTCATGCCCATTCCTTGCCTTACCAGAAAAAATGTTCTTTCTCTACTATAGCTTCCCGTGTTGTGAACTATGAGAAAATAGAACAACTTGCCCGCATAGGTGGTGGCATTAGAAACACCTGCTGTCCTTAGAGACTTTGTGCCACACCAATTTAATCTCAAAATTGGCAGTCCACTTTTTCAAGAAATCCAAAAAAAATTGTTCATCCAGGAACATTTATCAGGTTTTGCTTGTAGCACAAATATATAATTAGAGAGATTTGGGATGTACCAGTTCATAAAGGGAATCTGTAGAACTGACCAAGATGATACTTTAGCTTCAGTTTACTGACTGCATTAATTAGATGTCATTCATTTCATATTTTGATCATCACCTACAAACAAGAACACACATCATGCTACAAGTACATTTATTTTATCTTTTGTCCACTTTCGGATATTTTTTAAAAAGCTGAATCCTGAAATCTTTGTCAGTTTATCTATCACAGTTTACATGTATCAGAGTTGTGTATTGATCCATCCGTGGAGAAATCAACAAGTCAGATTATGCTCGACATTTTGCTTAAGTGCACGTGTGAATTATATCATAATTTACTTTCCAAACAATGTCAAGCAGAAACCTATAGATCTATGAAGCTTGTTCCATTCGTGCATGAAAATTGTCCTTTTTGGGGGTTTTGAATAAGAACTTTCAATGTGAACAACACAAAGGTTGAATAAAAAACACTTTTTGCACTGGTTGTCTGTTCATATCAGGAACTTGGCAGATACTTTCTTTTAATATAATAGTCTTAAGTGTTCACGGTCTCCTAGATAGTTTAGCACAACAATAATCTGGAGAATTAAGGATAAAGAACGATTGCAATTTAGCCCCTAATTTCCTGTCTGTTCGCTTGCAAGTGGACCATGTTTAAGGGCAAATCTCGCCTTTCGTTTTCAGTTTGCATACTGTGTTGACAAATGCATCTCCATACAAACCAACTAGGCGGAATGGTGTGTGGCTTTCTTCACAAAATCACACATTTGGTCAATTTTAATAAAATTTCAATAATGATACAAACAGTATGAGTTGCATAACTTTGATTAACAATTTGGCAGTTTCCAAATAGTTTTCTTTTTCATCAGTTCATGAATTTGCAAAAAAGATATGCAGATTCTGCTGAATCTGCAGAGTGATTGAAAAAAGTACATGTTTGTTTAATACACAGGCAAGTTTGTGTATTTTGTTTGAACAAACTAATGCCAGTGAAGCATGTCTCCACTTCAACCAATCACATGGCTTGTTTTACACGCCATCAATTTGTGAAAGCAATTGGAGACCTCCTGGCCTTGACTCTCCAAGACTTGTTTTATATGATATAAATTACATGTAAACAGATAAAGTTTCACATTTCTATACAATTTACAACTTTGTTAAAGTTGTTGCAGTTAACTTTGTCTAAGTTTTACTATGATTCATTAAACTTGCAAGAAAAGTCACCCACACTGGTCTAATCATTGTACAGTGTAACTGTCTCTTACCTGTACCATATTAAAGTGCAGCACAAAAGGTTCAAAGCTGATTACAATTATAGCTAGCTAGGTAGCTTTTTGTTGAAAGCCTGGTTTATAACTATTTATGATGGAATTAATGTAATGTCTTTTCGACTTTCATTGTGCAACAATGTATTTGGAATTCACTCTGGTTTGGTAATTTGTAAGTGTGGCCTTGTAATGAATTTCCATTCTAAACACATAAGTCTTGCAGAGAGGGTCTCTTTGTACATAGTTAGAGATGTATGTATTTATGTATTTATTTATTTTATTTTACACTATTTTACTTATTTTTATTTTACTATTAAAGTATATTTTATTTTTTATTTTATTTTAGAGCTGAAGACAGAGAATGAAGTCGTGGTGAATAAGAAGAAGAAAGAAGATGGTGAGCTACAAAACAGTGATTTTGTAACAGCAAATACATAAAATCACAACATGGATTGATGCTAATTAATATACAAGTGACAGCTCACACTCGCCAATAAACTCCTTATTTTTCTAACTCCATTCCAATAAACCTACTTGAAATGTTATGTTTTGTTAGTAATCGATTTGGCCCCAGATGGCCACAATAAAACGTCCCACAGAAGTGATTAAACACTCACTCAGGTTTATATAATTAGTAACAAGACAGCCATTTGGAATGGCGGCCTCATTTATTCATGCCTGCAATACACAGCCACTGGCCAAGGCTACTATTTCATGTTAGACTAAACCACATAACCTAATACATTACACTACTCACATACAGAATCAAAAAGGAAGTACCCTTCCCTTAAACAATTTTCAAAACTATTTTGCAAGAAAATCATAGAGTTTTTTCCTTTGTCTTTTTTCGTTCAACTGTTCAGCTTGAACTTTTTGTTGCAGTAGCTATTGGTACATACAATGCTATAATGTTGGGTTAATTGACCTATATAAGTTGTCACACATTCTATGACTATACACTGTCTCACAGTTTTGGCAAAAACAGATGTTGTTGGTGTGCAGTGAGTAACTACAACAGTCTGTAATAGTGTATGGACAGTCATATAGTTTCTCAAGAATAATTCTTTTTAGAAAACAGCTGGTTTTTTAGGAATTGTAGAACTGCGTTAAGCAAGTGAAACCATGTGTATTTTAACAGAAAAATTTGGGTGTTGCTAAAACTAAAGACCCTTTAGTAGAATGAAGACCAAAGACCCTCTAACAAAAAAGACCTATCATGGACCATGGAGGGGGGTGGGGGTGCTTAAGCTCCCCAATATTTTCAAAATTGTAAAGATTAAGTGCGAAATTGATTGTAAATTGTAATTGTGTCACTCTTCAGCTCCCCTATATTAAGTCCCTAAGTCAACCCCCCCCTTCTCCCCCCCAAAAAAAGAAATCTCAAAGGTCCCTGCCTTTAGTAAGATCCACCCTAAATTGAAGCTAAAGATCCTC
Organism: Parazoanthus atlanticus; assembly: GCA_025448195.2. Classification (NCBI taxonomy): domain Eukaryota; kingdom Metazoa; phylum Cnidaria; class Anthozoa; order Zoantharia; family Parazoanthidae; genus Parazoanthus; species Parazoanthus atlanticus. The sequence continues at coordinate 8,922 of JAOEHT020262270.1, forward strand.
TGGACTAATGAGCATTTGAATACTGTCATGTAAATTATATTTGTACAGGAGTTTCCTGCAATTAGGACCAAGTGGAGTTTGCATTATCTACAGATTTCAAATTATTTTGTTAGGAGTGTTTGCATTTGTGGTTTTTGATAGAGTCTGTGCTTCACCCAATCTACTCAGTGACTTGAAGTTTAGTTTTAATATGTAAAATAATTAAGAACGAATATGATTTTAAGGGTTCTATATGTGTTTTTCCACTTCAGTAGGGTCTTTAATAGGTTTTTTGCACTATGAATTTTGCATTCAGTAACTATGAGACATAACTATTGATTCTTTTTTTTATTTGCTTTGCATATACCGTGAATGTATTTACTCGTTCTGCAGATGTGGCAATGAATGGTATCCTAGATAGTGTTAGTGTGGACGAGAATGTGGGTAAGAAATCTTGTTTATTTGAATATGTTTATGTCTATTGAAAGGATGTATTAATTATGATCTATTTTCAAAATATTGGGAAATTTTCTTTGATTGGAAATAACTTTGAAAACAATAAGAATAGTAAGAATAATTCTGATTGTAATTAACTCAACAAAATTGCACGACAACAAGTTGAAAGACCACTTAATTATATCCATTTTAAAATTGCTTGTTTCCATTACCATTACCATTATCGTTGTCATTGCTGTTGTTATTGCCATTGTTTTTGTTGATCTGCCACATTGTTGTTGTAGTTGTCATTATTTTAGTTGTCATTGTTATCTTCATTGTTCTTATCGTTGTCATTGTTTTTGTTCTTACTGTTATTATGTTGTACGTATTGTTATTATTATTATTATTATTATTATTATTACTAAATTGAATTAAAAAGCATTCAGTCATGTTAGAAAAAAACTTGCAGTCACTGGAAAATATTTGATCATCATGTCTACATGTTTAAAGAATGATTACAAAATATCTATCATATCTCTCTCGCTCACTCATTTATTAACTCTCAAGAGTATCTCTCATTTCCTTTGAACGATAATTAGCCTTATAAAGCTATTGGCATATGATCTCATTTCTTTTTTTAAACTTGCATGTAGTTAGCCTTTTAAAGCCATATAATCTGCTTTTCTTTGCTTGCTGGTGGGATGTTTTCAGACCGAATATTACAGAAGAGCACTAGTGCTGCAATTTAGAGTTTTAGTTGATGCCATCATAATAATATACCTTATATATTTTTTTAAATTCATCAGGAAATAAGCATTTGAGTAACAAGGAAAAAATTGGCGCTGGTGCTCATCATTCAGAAGGACAATTTGTCACAGGACGTGCACACAAAGGTGGATACTGTAAAATAGGTTATATTTCTGTTCGGTATTGTACTAATAATCAAAATAGTCATGCAAGTAATAATTGTAAATTATATGTCATCATGATGATAACAGTGACGATGACGATGATTATATAAAATACTTTACTTGATGAGGGTACCGTATTTGCTCTATTTAGCCCACAGCCTTTAATGAGCTCCCCTTCTATTAAGCCCCCAGTCTGAGGCACCAAAAATTAAATAAGCCCCCAGCCTCTAATAAGCCCTCACAGGCCTGCACAAATTGAAAAGTTGCTTAACCTAAAAGTGGGTTAAGCAAAAATATTTTGCTTAACCGATTTAATTT
>JAOEHT020262351.1:0-10566 GCA_025448195.2 Parazoanthus atlanticus
CTACTACTACTACTACTACTATTACTATTACTACTACTACTACTACTACTACTATTACTACTACTACTACTACTACTTTTACTATACTACTACTACTACTACTATTCTATTACTACTACTACTACTACTATACTACTACTACTACTATTCTACTACTACTACTACTACTATTCTATTACTACTACTATTACTACTACTACTACTACTACTAATGACAGTATTTATACAGCGCTTAAGTTATAAATACAATATTCTAAAGCTTTAAAAATAAACTGAAAAATACAGTTGTGATGATAAGGCTCTGCATATTCCAGTTGGAAGGAAAATAATTGATTATATTCGCATTCTGCTAGATGAATATAAGAAGACAAGGAAACACTCCTTGAAACCGCTCCTCGACGTTTTCCCTTTGTTCTGTGTGGGAGTTTTTATCTTGTCGTCATGCATTTCAAATACTTAAGCATAAACTTTCAATTAATTATATAATTGAAGTGCTTTTAATTTTTTCATCTTTAATTGATTTTAGTCGCCAATAAGTAGCAGCAGGATGTACTACTAAAGCTGGCACAAATACACAAATTAATTTTTGTTGAAAACGAAAATCGAGCACTTTCTTATTTAAAGCAATAAATATAACAGTACCTCGTCATCAGTAGTATTTTTTGAATTTAAGAATTAGTTGTAATTATGTCTGAAATTTGTTTCGGCATTAATTGGCCGGGGGCTCTCACTGCGTGGGCACATGTACAATTATTACTGAATATGCACTGCATCATTTTCTCAGCTTACTGGCTCATAGGACGTTTCATTCGTTTCGTTTATGGTTTATCTCCCGTCTTCTCAACCCTTTCAGCCCAAGATCTATCTTCTCCTAACAATATCAATACAAAACAAGTTGTTTTGTTAGGAGAATTAAGGAGCTAATTACACAGCAATCTCTCCAAAATGAACTGCATATTTCTCCCAACTTGTTTAAAAGGAAAGTATGGAATCAAGTTAAGAGAATTTAGCAACACATGTACATCATTTAAAACATTTAACAATGTAGGCATTCACGGCAGTAATGCGCATGTTTGAAACTTGAGACGACTTTCTTCAATAATAAAGATAGCGATCTCTGAAAAATATTGCAAAGAAAAGGTCACAAAAACACAAATCATTAACTTAAGTTTGGTTACTTACAAAAGGGGTTCGGATTGTCCAAGATTTTAAAGGATTAGTCGCCACTTCCACTTTCTTCGATTAAGAATCCCCGAAAATAATTTCTTTACGTCGAAAAGATCACCAAAAGTAAAACGCTTTTGCTTGGAAATTTATCACAAAATCTTGGCTTCGAGTTATTGCAAACAGCAACTTAAAACTAACATTTAAAGTTTCACTTTATTACAGATATAAAATCTTCCAACAACTTGTCAATTGGTTGATTAATAGTAAACTCAGGGGTAATTGTTTAAAAATTGAGAAATATAAGGACAAGGATCTAAAACCCAAGGTCGGATTGTTTTACACCGACCACCTCCGTGGTTGCATCTTGAAGTAAACTCTCTTTACGGAAACGTAAATTACTCGCAACTCAAAAATAAGTTCGCAAACCCAGACCTTTTTACTGCATGTATAAATTATGAAAACGCCATAAATGATCCATTGTGCAGCATTCTAACCAGAAGCATACGGTTTATCATAAAACAGTTTTCAACAAACACCTTTTTTATAAGAACCTTTTTTATAAGAACGTTAGGAACATGTTTAAGAACTGATACCTCAGGTTGAGGCAAAGAAAGGAACGTTTGTTTCTATAAATTTTGACCATGGAACTGAGAACCGCTACTAGTTAAAATATAGTGAGAGAGCGGTATAATTTCACATTTGATTTTCGTAAACAGGTGATAGCAACGCATTTGGGTACATATATGAACTGAGTTAGAGATGTTGGGGACCGCGCCTTTACACAATCAAAAAATATCAAGAACGCTTTTAAGAACATTTGAGGCTGAAATCCTGAAAGAAATTATAGGATCGTTTAACCTCGACTTTAGTGCCTATCTTAAGTCATTATCATAATAAATACAGTTTACTCAAATCTTATTGGCCCATTAACCTGTCTATTCACGAATTTGTCTATAAACTATCTGATTACACCGAGCCATTGAGCGAAGGGGGAGTGATAGGGAAGAGGCTAAAGACGAAGATCAGACATTATGACATGTGTTGGTAACAGGGTCTCTTTCTCATATGTTTTGAAACAGCAAAAAGGGAAATAACCGGGACTTCCTCCCCCGTACTTACTACAGATGCATGGGAATTATTTGCCTAGCTTATGCTGAGTATTTTCTATGTATTTTTCCTAGAAAGAACTGACGCCCCTTGACGTTGTATTACAAATAATAGACGAGATTCCATCTAGAAAAAGTCAATACGACGAGACTGCCGAGTTTCTACGTGAAGCAGTAGAGAGCACTGACAAGAACACGGTAGGTAAAATAAACTGTATATGGCAAGCTTCTTTAACGTTTCCTTTATCTCATTTGCTTATTGCCGCATCTCCAACATCCAACATCATTTTTTGCTGAACTACTATATTAACTGGAAAAACGAGACAGTCGCAAAACTGTAAAAGAAAGCGTCAATAATCGCTTGTTGATAATGATCGCGCAATTCTACTCTCTTACGGATTTTAACAAGTTTTTAGAAAACTACCTTTTGGAGAATCCAAAACATTCTCCTGAGCTTTACAAGGAAATTCAACTCCATACTAAAACCCATTTTTTTACTCTATATGGTTGTTGTAACACTTCAAAATCTGGTGAGTTTACACTGATGTAAACCTAATTAAGGAATCGAATACTCGCATGTGAAACGACGTCTGAGCTTCTTTGTTTAAACAGACAAATTCAGAGCGAAGTCTTTAACGGAAAGAATTTACTAAACTTGGCTGAACTGTGCATGTATGTGGGGCGGCAGGCAATTTTTGAGCACACAGTAAGTAAAGTTGGTGTATGACACAATTTACGGTAAACATCAGTAGATACACATAAATAGAAGTAATGAGATTTTAAAGCACAGTTTGGATTCACTGTCAGTTGGATCAGTAGTTTTACAATGAAACCTTTTTTTCGGTTTAAACAATTTTAGATTAAGGTGTTTCCGTTTAATACAGAAGCGCAGTTGAAACTTAATAACAAAGGGACCGTGAGAGCGGGAAAACGGCAAACATGTTGTTTTGTGATTTAAACAAAGCTGCCTTCTTCAGTGAAATTCTTCTGACATTTGATAAAATTATATCTATTTTTGACTAAAATGGAGTTTGTCTACGTACCGAATTTGGAGCTCAACAAACTATAGATGTCTTTAACACGAAAGTCCGGCAAATCGAGAAGATCTTTTTTCCGTTCTGGCTGTTGAACGGTCTGTTTTTGTGACGGCTATAGATTTTGATGTTTAATTACAACTGCTGGTCCTACATCACTGGAGACGCCAATAATATGTATATTTGCTTAAATTAGAAGTGCAAGTGTCATATTTGTTTAATTTATGAAAAAGAGGGTCCTTCCTTGTGGCAAATTGCAATTGAAACTTTCATCTATTTAGTAACTGATAAGCGATTTCATTCTTAACTTCTTTCTTAATCTGGTAATTTGCAAATTGTTACAAATAGTCCTTGTTCACTATGTCAAAATTTCAGGTTTCTGGCATTCATCTATATATATACAGGTTGGAAACTTTGAAGCAACCGTGAATCACTGCAAAAACCAATGTTGCCATTTGATCCGATATATTGCAATTGATGGCGGATCTTTCAAAATTTACGATTCTTATATATATCTCCGCTGCTATTAACGGTGCTGGAGCCTTTCTATCTGGTGCCTGTATAGTTTAACGATGCTTTTGTGAAGAAAATTATGTACGGGTGGTTAGATTGGTGAATTTTCATGTGACTTCATGCAGTAACAATTATTTCATAATCGAACCTATGGGTTTCTGCTGTTCTTGTCGCAAATTGTCAGCTGGTTTGCATAATCTTTTAAATATAGCGGATACTGACTTGATAAATCAGTCAGTAAATGCGAGCATAATGAACACGTTTAGTGTGTATGTCTGTCTGAATTGGCCACTATAGGTAAGATGTTGTTGTGTTATGTTGCAATTCACCTTTTTGTGTCAGTATTCATTTGTCGGTAAAACCGGTAAGCACACAAATACTTGCACCCTCTATCAGCATGACTGATATGCAAGGCAACACATAAGAATTACTGTCAAACATAGGTAGATTATTTCATTAGCCGTTCGGCACTGCAGACCTGATTGATACTTCCTTCTTTCGCTTTCGGTATTAAATCGGAAAATGTTTGTACTTTGCTTAGCTGAGACAAGACCATAGTTGTGACAACAATCAAGTTTTCTTCATTGATTCTGTAATCTAACTAAATTCTTGTCTTCGCCAATTAACTTTACTGATTTCCAGATTTCGATTCGGTTTCTTTTTCAAGGTTTCAAAGAAATTAATGAATGCATTCCATTGCTGTAAATTAAGTTTTAAAAATATCAAAGTTACGAAAGGGATACCAGATTTAGCTCAACAGTCGACATGGCAATCTACAAGTTTGAAGTATTACCTGTTGTGGGCTTAGTATCGGGGGGGGGGGGTGACTCCCACATAGAAAGAGCGGAAATGCTCGTCAGAAAATTTCATTGAACCCCTAAAAGGTACCAATCTGGGTGTGGCATAAGCTGAGTTTTCATAAATCTTCACTTAAATTGTGTCGCGGTTACACGTAGTTCTAATGACACCCCTAAAAGGTACCGTGTTGTATGCAAATGTAAAAAAGCACTTTGCTTTGAACACCCTAAGTGGTACCCCGCCCCTGTTAGTGTGGGAGTTCCCCCCCCCGGCATTAACATACAGGAAATGTTTCATTTGACGCCATTTTCATGTGCTTTCTGTAGAGAAACAATACTCTTATTAGTGTTTTCTTCAAACTGAATTTAGTAGATTTTAGAGCATTTCAGCTGCATGAAGGAGAGTTTGATCACATCATCAAGGGAGATGGGAGCTTTGTACACTCTGATTTGATGAACTCCATCCGAGGGTACTCCTCAGTCATTTTGACGTGGGTGTGCGGCGCGCTTCGTGAAACTCTTTCCGTTTTCAGACCAAATTATGCGAATTTCCCTACCGCTGCGAAGGTAGTAAGGTGGCTGCTTTGGAGGCTGCAGACCTGGTGCTCAAATTGATACCCGTTTTCAGGGCTGCAAGTTGTCTCTCATACGCCATACGGCACATCCCCAGAGTTTCGTCCAAAAACGATAGTCAGTACCCAATTTCAGGCCAAAATGTCAAAATCTATACCCACTTCTAAACTAAAACCGCACAAAATCATACCGTTTGGCGCTACACATACCTATATCAAACTCATGACAGTTAGTCCAATCAGTTATCAGTCCTACAGGGGCTGTCGGACATGCAGGTGGTGTATTTTCTTTACGCAGTAACGTTGTGACTCTAGAGGGGTCAAGTCTCTCAGTGCAGTGAGTCTGGTGATACGTACAAACTGTTCGTGCCTAGTTTGAATTGATGTTTTTGTCCTGGCTAGATTGTGGACTAGCTTGGCATGTTTATTCGGTGATACGTACAAATTGTTCGTGCCTAGTTTGAATTGATGTTTTTATCCTGGCTAGATTGTGGACTAGCTTGGCATGTTTATTCGGTACTGCATTTGAGGATATCGGGTATCGTTGTTTTGATTGCACAACTCGAGGCAAAGATATCTTTTTAACCCTCTCAGCCCCAAATACGCCATATGACGTATTGCCGAATTCTCCTAAACTGTCTCTATAGTTTCCTTTTAAACAGGTTGAGAGAATTTTGTTTTTCATCTTAGATAGATTGCTGTATATGACCAATTACTTTATTCTCATTACCAAACAACTTATTTTGTGTGGATAAAGTAATGAGAATTTACGTGCTGATAAACTGGCTGGGGCTGAAAGGGTTAAAGAAGACTTTGCTTGCTCAGTAATATTTTCAAAGCATTCCAACAAACGAGTTATCTGTGCCAACTTTACATGATTGTCAGGAAGTTTCGGGCTCAAGTTTATCTATTCACTTCATTCTGTTGCCGAGTACTGCTATACTCCATCTTGATTCACCAATAATGCATATGGAATCAGAAAACAATCATCTTTATCTACGGATATGATATTGTTGCCAATGGACAATTTTCGGAAGCTCGACTCTCCGTGTTCTAAAGTAACACATTTTTGTATAAAGCCTAAAGGAAGTAAAGAGCATTTAGTACTTGTTTGTTTGATCTAAATTCTCAGTTAATCTCAACTGAGCTAGACCAGCCTCTGATGAGAGTTTAATTTACTTCAATGATAGTATGGTTGGTCATTTCGTTTGTAAAAATCGCCATAAATTGCAGTTAAAAACAAAGCAAAAGCCAAACAAAGCAAATGTGATAGGTCCGTACGGTAACTTACGGACCTGTAATTGACCAATCAGAGTGAGTGAATTTAGCCAGCCATATAATAATTTTATATTATTTTCCTTTTGGAATCCACTACTTGCTTAATATGTTTTCGTGCAAGAAAATGAGTGAAAAAGTACTGACTGTATTGATTGTATTTATCTGACAGTATGAATGATCACTTGTTTGGTTAACTAGTGCACTAGGCAAACATGATATCTCTGAGCATTGCATGTTCAACATGCTGAAGTTCCAATTTAAAGCAAACTTAAGAAACAACACACCATCAAATAATGTGGAATATTTATAAAACTCAAAATTTTAATTAACAGAACCACCACCATTTTACTGCACAGTTCTGTTCTTAGCCTTTTTTATAATCTTTTAGCTTTCTTTTAAGCGATCCTTTCTATCTGTTGTTCAGATTAGTCAACCCCAGATTTGTTTGTCATCTTTTGGCATAAATGAATTATGTTATTAGCCCACTGTGTTTTCCTTTGGAGGTGTCTTTGGCATCTTTGGCATCTTTTTTTTTGGTGTCTTTTTTTTCTTTTTTGGACAATAGATGGAGTCTTTTTTTTAGAAAAACACTGTGTTTTCTGGCATCTTGGCTTAAAAGGCCTAACAGACCTTTTCACATGGAGGGTCATAAATGACTGCCACTGACACTGCCATACATATGTCCCTTGGAAGAGACTAATTTTTAATACAAAACCAAGCTGCCATTTTGGTATTATGCAAATTTATGAGATATAACAAATTCCCTTATTCACCATTTTCCACTCCGTATGTCTTTCTACATTTTTGATGGTTATGTTGTTTAGGGAAGTATTACGAATAAGTTGGTGCGAACAGACTTTCTGTTGCAATTTGTTCAAGGTCAAACCAAAGAACGACTAGACTATAAACGAAACAAGATAGATAATTTATCCAGGTCGATACTCTGTGTGTGTATAAGATTGAACAGGGTTCACACAGTCACGAAAAGTCATGAAAAGTCATGGAATTTGAAAATGAATTTTCCAGGCCTGGAAAAGTCATGGATTTTTGAAAAAATGGCTAAGGTCATGGAAAAGTCATGGAATTTCAATATTTTTTGCCTAACTATTTCTAGTTGTGTGCAAGTTTCAAACATCCTCCTTGTAATTGAGCGAAAATATGTTGAGAAAGCGGCATTTTGGGGTCATGGAAAATGACTTGGGGTCATGGAAAAGTCATGGAAAAGTCATGGAATCCATTCCTCATTTTCAGTGTGAACCCTGTTGAATTTGAAACAAACATGCAAAAATTGGACACTGTGTATCATAAAACCAGCAGTTTTCTTGCAATTTTCTTTTGAAATTTGCCGCCAAAGCTTGTGTCTATACCTTTTTGAGTTTATATGTCATGTGTAGTACATCCAGTGAAAAAATTAATGTGCATGATAGTTTGACCCCTGTTTATACTACTCAAACTAACTAACAGACGAATAGTTTGTCTGGACTGATTTATCCATCTTTGGTAGAAACATGGCCATTAGGTGAACATTGTATAAAAACATTTTGCATTTTTGCAGTTAGATTTCTTCGCATTCTTTATGAAAATACTAAATCATTAAATTATAGATGAGATATTCTCACATTTTTTGCAGCTAGAATCCTCACGTTCTTTGTAGGAACACAACGGAAGAAAATCGAGCGATCAATGTAAAAATACTGTTGAATATCGACTCAAGGACGAGCTCTCAGAAATGACCTTTGACAATGAGTGATTAATGAAACCAGATGAATATTTTATTAGGTACATGTAATAAACTTTTTTCTCTCATGTTTGCTGTTATTACATCTTTTTTTGTTGTAAATCTTCAAAATTTGGGTCAGTATTAAACAGAAAAAAAGTTGGGATGGCTATGGCCAAACAAAAAGAAAAGTTGGTAAGTATCTTTTTTCAAATATTTTTATGGTACTGTAGGGCAAGAAAACAAGAACATAAATGAGTAGATCAAACCTTTACAAACCCTAAAGGAAATTTCTTCACATGAATTATTTTGTCATCAGCATACTTGAGAAAATGCTACAGATTTTTTATCTGACGTGTTGACTGAAGATAGCTGAAGCTAGGCAAGTGTTTGTCTTGATTTATTTTCCATGTTACATAAAATTGTGAGTTGTTTGCCTTTGTGTTTTCTTGTGTTGTTATGCAAATTACTTCAAATGAAATAAAAAGGTTCTGTGTATAATGCACACCTCGATTTGGAAGGCAAAATTTATGGGAAAAATGTGCACATTATACTCTGTAAACACATTGAAAAAACGCAACTTGGAACATGACTATTTTTCTTAAAGAACCAGTATCACCTCATGGTCAGATCTGGGCTGAGAGCAATTTGTTCTTGTTTTTACTTAGAGCCTAACGTCTGGAATGGATTATATGTCAGTTAATTACTTGACAAATGTCAAAGTAATACTGTGGAAGTGTCAGTGTTCACAAGCTGCGCCGTTCGTACGTGCTTTGGAAACATAAGAGTCGCAAAATATAGACAGTCATCAAGACATTGACGGATTCCGAAAAGTTTAGTACTGCTGCAATAGAGGACGAGTTAGTTGAAGTCTGCTGTAACTATTGAATATATTCTTTAATACGACAGAGTCAGCAGCGGCCGACCATTTCAATCGTTTATATGGCTTGAACTTCAATTGTTGATGACAAACTAAGTTGAAGAAGAAGAATCAACTCCCCAAGTGACTGGATAGTACAATCTTGGGCTTGCTGCTGCAGGGCGTGGGAGCAATGGAGTAAATAATGAATATCCTTCAAAGAAGCTATGAGTACTTGTTTAAAAACCACCGCTCGCTGTTTGGTTGTATTCCTGCCTCACTTATATAAGTTTATTTGTGTATTTTGCTCACCAGATTTTGTTCCCATCCCTCTAAATTTCACCTCGATCGCCAGCCTGAAAACAAGCAAGGAGTTGTGCTAAAAACACAACCAACGCGACAAACGATATCAAGTCAACATTTTTTGAAAATATTTTAAGTGGCCAGCAGTTTCGAATAGTTTTCTCTTTGCTTCGAGGTCCACCTCATTTGCGATGACTCAAAAACAATCATCAGTTCAGTTGATTCAAAACACTATAAATTAAATTAATACAAAATTGATCACCTCAGAACAAAAAATATGGAAGCCTTGAGATTAAATCTTCCTAAGTATTGTCGCCGTACAGCAACATATCGGTTAAATCCAAGGATGGAAGAAGATATGAAGGGAAACTCTTCTTCCTTTCCACACACAGAATTTCGTGGCACTCAAAAATGCCTAGCCGTGAGGTGATACCGGTTCTTTAATATTTGTTTGAAAAAAATATCTCACTGGAACAAGGATATACACCAAAAAGGCGGATCAAAAATGGAGGATATTAGATATCAATTGATCTTGAAATTACAATCAGCAATGTTTCAAAAAATCTACATTAACATCAAAAAAATTTTGGAATAAAATATTTCGGACAACTTATTTTTGGACAAATTAATTTCGGACACGTTTTTGTGAATTTCGGACAAATTTCAGACAAAAATTTCAGACACTTTTGCAGCAAACATAACTTTATTACTCAGGAATAGCTTTGCTGGCCCATTTACAGTCAAATCCAATGGCAGAAAGTGGTTTGCCATGTTAGCTGGAACGAATACACAGACACAGTCATTTTCAGTAATGACATCATGAACCGGCTGCGTTTTTTGTTCCTTAAACACGTCAAAAATAAGGATTGCCTTCTGCTTTTCCGGAAGTGCAAGTTCCTCGCGCTTCTTCACAATATAGGGGAATACAACCCTCTCCAGATGCTCAATGACCTTCTCTTCATTGTTCCAGTGATTTGCTGTATACGTTAGGTTGAAGTTGCTGGGAAATACGATTCCTTGTGGAAGGCAGCGGGGTGTCTTTCCCTCATATATCAGTTGCATTGGCAGAAAGAGGCCTGAAATGGTCACGGTAAAGGTTCCTCTGATTTGCTTCTTCTTCCCTTTCCCTACGATGGGCACACCCTTTGACCCTTTCTCGTGAAGGGTGTGACTTGAAGAGCAAACATAGGACAACGGCGTCTGGTCAAAGTTCAGTATCA
>JAOEHT020262425.1:0-10565 GCA_025448195.2 Parazoanthus atlanticus
CTTTATTCTCATTACCAAACAACTTATTTTGTGTGGATAATGTAAGGAGAATTTATATACTGATAAACTGGCTGGGATCCTTTGCATTTATTTATGTGTTTATTGGCGAGTCAAATAGATCTTTGCTAGGTTTTCATCCCTGGAGGAATGACCTCTCTGCTCAGCTCAGTTCCTGGGCCATGCAAAAAGATAGCCTGCATAACTTTAGGATCATTGTAGTTATTTGCAAGTCTTTAATGTTAAATGAGTTGGTATACTGTAAATTATACCTTGGGTCAGTTTAAGCAAAGCCTAAAATCTAACTTTCTTAATTCATATTAGCGTTTTTTTTTGTCGAGAGTGTTTATTATGCTATATTTATTTTCCTTTTTCTTCTAATTTGCTTGGTCTTTTTCCTCTTTTTATAAAAGCCAAATTCAATGAAATATTGTTAAATCTTCGGCTCCCCTTTTCACCAACCCTATGGTTATTCGGGGGAGCCTGCTCCATAATTAAAAATAAGATAAATAAGTAGACAAGTTAAGAAATACGAAGAGAAAAAAAAGATGTATAATAATGTAAATGTAAAGGAGCAATAAACAACAACAACAATACCAAAAGTCATGCACTTCATTGGTTTCCAGTGTTAACCTAATGGCTGGGCTTGGAACTCTTGCTGCCATCGCTCGACAGAGACCAGCATTCATGTCCACAGTTGTACAGGCATTTGAGTCCTTGCATGGTAAGACCATAAATATTAAAATATATCTATTTTAAGTTGTATAATTATTGTAACAGGATTCATAATTAGGTAGCTGCAAATACTTCTGCCTCTTTCCACTGTTAACAACAACAGGAACAATTTTTGTTGGCACCCCTTATAATACATTAGGGGAAAAAACTTTCAAATTTGAATAAATATCATGGATGGGCACCAGCCATTTAGAAATAGCTCTTTGTCTATGTCTATATTTATATTTAAATATAGAAAAAGTAATTATATTTGTTACTAAGTAAACTTTGTTCACCAAGTGTCATTTAAAGGCAAATGCTTAGCGCTTGTTGATCCTTGTTTCCAAAATGGGGTATTATATAATATGGGAAGTATTTTGCTCTTTCATTAACTGAGTTTTTGTCCAGAAATTAATGCATTGATTCTTTGTTATCCCTGGGGATGGCGAACAATAACGCCTTAGCGTGTATATTCTATATTCTTGCAGATAGATAGATAGATAAACCTTTATTTCAACAGGGTAGCCCAGTCAGTCAGAATAACTGTTATCAAGAGGGGCCCTGCCGTAGCAAATGGCAGAGCCATTTCTCTGAAGAAGACCACAGAGGGCGGTCAAAAATTTAGTTGTTTTTTGAAAAAGTTTTTAGATCTGCTATGTACAACAAACTTTTTTAAATTGATATGACTACAGATCGCCTACGCAGTTTTACTTATGATAAAACTAGGTTCTTTGAAACTCAGGAACCAAGTTTTAGATTCTAACCATTGATTTCAGATCTTTTCCAGACTGAAGGTTAAATAGTTTAAATAGTTATTATAAACTTAATTTTATTGAATATTGTATTATATCTATAAATTATATCTGTATTTTATATTGCTGATCACCGGTTGATACCAGCAGATTTGTTTAATCAGCTGATGGGTTTGTCTGTCAGGATAAATAAAGTACTTATTAAGGTGTTACCGAACATAAATATGTTACATCAATTTTACCCACTGTACATGTAACTTTAACAAACTTGCATAACATCTATTTCAGCTAACCTGCCGACGACTCTGTCAAAGTCTCAAGTTAGTAGTGTCAGGAAGAATCTGAAGGTATGCAATAAAGAAAGTGCAGTTGAGTTTGCATGTTTTGTTCAGAAAAATAATTGTAACTAATCAATGTTTTCATTTTCAATTTCAGTTGCATTTAATGAGTTTGTTGAAGCACCCATCATCAGGTGAGACAATGAAATTGTTCTTATCTCATCTAGGTGCACCAAAATAATTAATGTATGCCATCTGGGATGTTCTTATAGTTATGCCACTCTTTAGTTTTGTGAAATACATTGTACATAAATTATCATATGTAGTTCCAGAGTTATATTTTCACTATTCCCCTACTGTTCCTCGAGCTCAGAGAAAACATGTATAATTATATTTTAAAACTGTAGGATTGCAGATCAGTTGTTTTTAATGAAATTGAAATACAATCTTATTGTATACAGTTATTGTAGTGCAAACTTTGATCATGTTTGTGAAAGTGTTGTCATGGATTCTAAAGTACTGTTGGATATTTTGCAGTCAAGGTTCCCAAATACAGTGCATGTGTGTGTAATAAGTAGCACGTGTACGTGCTAGTATTAAATTGAATATGTTATTAATAGTAGTTATTGTAAAATTCCAGATCAAATAACCAATTAGTTTTAAGCTCTAGTTAATAGTAATTGTATGAAATTGATTTATTAAAATTAGTAATTAAAACATTTGATATTTAAATCATCAGGTGAATTCCTGCCTCAGATCACAACACTTCTCACTGACATGGGAGCTACACAAGCAGAGGTAGGAAACCACTGCCACAATATGACAAACTGACCTCCTACAACAATACCAGGACAAATTAGCTCATTTTTGCCCAAAACAACATGGTGGACCACTTTTCACATGACTGAGGTCACATGCCTACAAAGAAATTATATCTGGAATTTTGCCTTTTTACAGAACTGTAAATATAATGTTTAAATGTATGTTGAGTTAATGAGCCTGAATTTGACTAATTTATAACTTTAAGCCCCAAAATAGGGTTTGTTCACATCTGTTGAACCCCCACCCCTCACACACACACACACACACCCATAGTGATATCCCAGGATGTGTCCTGAATTGAAAATGTTTTTAATTACTACAGTCAATATAATGCTAAAAATAATATAGCACTTGCTTGTTGGTTGTCTTGGGTCATGCTAAATATAGTTAAACTACTCTTTCCAAAACAGTTGCAGAGAAACATGCCAAAAGCAAGTTTGGAGTTACTGAAGAAAAGGTTGGTGCATTAATTACTAAATGTTTTTAGTTTCCTAGTTTTAGATCTATAATTTATCCATTCAGTAAGCTGTCATTGTCCCATGACAGAAACAGAATATCAAAATGTTATATCTTTGATTACTTATCTCATCTAACTTGGGCAATACATCATCTTAGCCACCTAGCTTAGGTCAGGCTTTTGGTTATTTTAGATGGAATTAGCCTAGTTGTAAGATGATAAAAAATACAATTTATAATAAGCACTTTATTGAGGTAATAAATAAGCTGTGTTGTTGTTGAATTTAATGTTATATCTTTTATTCTTTCCTTTAATAAAGTACTCAATACACCCCTGGTGTGATTTATAATGTACATCTTTTATTATTATTATTAATATTCTTATTATAATTATTATTATGTACAGTACGTGTACATCAGTGTTGTACTAGTGTGACATCACCTGATAAATGTTTTTTTCATTTAGAAATGAGGCTGAAGCAGCAGGAACAACCAAGAAACCAAAACCTGAAGTAAGTATAAAATAATGAGATAGTAATTGAATGTATTCATTTTAAAATCATTTTAAACATAGCAGCTATGCTTTATGAAATATGCCTTTCTAATTATTGAAATGGGAGAATTGTTTGATTCACAAGTACAAATCCTGAGAAGAGAGATCTCACTTTATTCAGCCTGTACCTATTGATTCTTCATAGAAATCTGATCAAAGTTCATAAATTTCTTTACTTTTTACCAAATGTGAGAAAAATAGGAAATCATAATTTGGGGGCCCTGTTTTCTACTCATTGTTTTTCTTAAGAATGGTACACAGGTATGTAAATTGTACCATATTTCCCAGTGGCTGTACTGCCTTTCCCAGACCATAAACTAACTAAAGGTAGTCTTTACTTTTTCTTTGAATAGTAAATAATGCTGCTGTACCGTGCGAAAACTGCCGTCTGGTTTGAAACCGAGAGTCTGGTTTGAAACTGACGATTGTTAATGACTCCTAGATAAATTAGATTGATTTGCATTATTTTTTAGTGGAAACATGCATAATAATGATAAATAATAGATGTATGGTTGATATTAGGTTGATGAAGGTGATACAATGTCCATATCAGAGGCAGTGGAGCTAACAGCACAAGATGTCATTCCACGACTCAATAAAGAAACAGTTACTGATCTGGTGCTTGTAAGCATGTTGTCACTGCCAGACCGCCTGCCATCACACTTTCACAGTACCTACACACCCATTGCCGCTGCTGGGGGACCCACCCAGGTGGCTCATTTGGCTCGACTTCTATCAACACAAATGACATCCCAAAAGATTGGGGTTGGCTATGAGAAGATGGAGGCAATGAAGCAGGTTGGTTCAATAACCCTATTCCACCCGCAGGTGGGTTGGGAAGGAGAGGGGGGAGGGTGGGGGGTGAGGAGAAGTGGAGAGAGGAAAGTGGCTAGAGCCTATGACTCCAAAAAGTACTAATGATTAGTATCCCAACAAAACTGATGTGCTAATTAATAGTTAGGCCAATACCAAAGTATTGTGGAGATTTTGTGGAGTCTCAGGCACTCATTATTTTTCTCTTACAAGTTTGTAATTCTTTTTCCTCTTGTGGTGCAGCTATTTAAATATATGAGACAGAATGAATGAGTGAATGAATATTAGTTGATAAATATAGTTTGCACAGAAGTAACAGTGGAATAATGAGATTGTATAGGTTGGATTGCAGGATTGAACTTATCAGTAATTATTAAAACAACCCTAAGTCTAAAATTTCATTATTACACTAGCTTAGTTTTGTACATTTTTAGACGAGATTATAGGTAGTACCTTTGAAATGGGACAGAAATAGAAATTGTGACAACTTCATGACCATATAAAATTAACACTTCAGGAGGACAGTTTCATTTCCCACATTTTGTCAGTACAGAGTTTTTTACAAACACAGAGATCCTGCTCACTCACACTTGCATTTCATTTGATTTATCATAACATTATGAACAATTACCACATAAACAAACTTAAGGCTCTAAAAACAATTTTTGTGAAATTAATTTCTTTCTCGTCATAATCATAGTAAATGTTTAGATTTTGTTTAAAGGTAAGACATTAATTTTAACAAAAGGCATTGTATGAATAATATTTTAATTAACTATTTTCAATAACTAGAACTAGCCTCTAAATTTAGGAATAGAATATCTTGTGAATACTTCTCCTATTTACTTTCACTCCTTTCAGGCCCTTGCTAACCAAAAGAACAAGAAGGAGATGATCCAACCCATTGCCGTCATTGGTGGTGGTGCAATTCCTGGTCTCACTGAAGAGCAATCTTGGGTAAGTGTTGATTTCTTGTAGGTTTTACCTTGATACCACTAGTCTTTTGTGTCGCTCATTTGCTGGTCTCACTGAGGAGCAACCTTGGGTAAGTGTTGACATGGTGTGGGTGGATGTTTTGTAGGTTTTTACCTTGATACCACTAGTCTTTTGTGTCGCTCATTTGCTGGTCTTACTGAGGAGCAACCTTGGGCAAGTGTTGACATGGTGTGGGTGGATGAGCATGAATGAACATTCGTACCAGACACTAACCATGATTATAAGAATTTACTTGTTCTGCTTAAATCTGTTGAGACGGTCACATGTTGATAAGTTTTTTCGGGTGGAATGAGAAAGCAATTTGTTTATTCACGTTTTGAGCCAGTCTAATGAGTACTTAAACTGTCAAGTCAATCATGATTGTTTAAAACCTGTTTAGTGAGTAGTATGGCTGTAGTAATGGACAAGTGATACTGGTTCAACTGGTTTCAAAATCCGGTTTCATACCTTGTGCTTGCACACTGGGTGAAACTGCTGACTTATTAGGAGCCCGCAGCAACAGCCTCGTTCATGCTGAACATGTTTTCTTCAGTCTTTTCTTGAAAGTGAATGAATGAGTGAGTGAGTCACAGACTTTCTTATCAGTGTAGTAACTAGTTTTTCATTGGAACACAAAAATTAAATAGTAAGATAATATACGAGCTAACTGCGTGGGTGATAGAAATGAGATGTAGTACTTAGGGCACTTTGCATTTGTCTGGTCTGGCTTGTCCGAGAGAACTAGTTCTGACCAGTGTGATGAGAAGATCCATGTGTGACTGTGTGCACTTTTGCCTTCCATACATGTAACTTGCCAAATATGGAGTTCCATACATGTAACTTGCCAAATATGGAGTTCCATACATGGAACTGGAACATCAGAAACTCTTAACCCATAAGCAGAGTCAGTCTGTCCGGAACCAGTGCTGACTAGTTGTTGTGTATCATTTGAGAACTGACTAGCCAAGTCAACCAGACCTGACATATGGAAAGAGCCGTTAAACTGTGGGCAAACATTTGAGCAGATCAAGGCAAGCAAGAAACATAATTACACGAATAATGCTGCATTCACTGTCATGTGTCACCCTCGATAAATAAAGTCGTTATCTTATCTTATCTTATTCACACTACTTACTAAACAGGTTTCACTTAATCATGATTGAGAAACAATATAACAGTTTGAGTACACAGACTGGCTTAAAACCTGTATCAACAAATTACGTTGTTATTACAACATTCGAAGGCTTCTTTCAGGACCCGTGAAAACCTATCAACACGTGACAGTATCAACATACATAAGTCGAACACATTTAATATAATCATATTGAGTGTTTGGTATGAACGCGGTATAATTTACAATAATTTAATTTAGGAGGAAGAAGCCAAACCTGCTGATCAAGATTCTGCACTTCAAAGAATATTAGGTACAACATTTTTTGAATTATTTTGATTTTGTTTTTCATTTTCAGTGTGAGTTCAGATTAATAATTATGGTCTTTTTAATGATCATAATGCTAATTGTTTTCTTTGCTTTTTTAAGATGGTCGGTTTGAAGCATCAAGAGAACGGAAACTTCCGGAGCAAAAGAAGGTGACTACAAACCTATTTAAGAGAATTACGAAAACCATAATTTTGTTAGTGCCGATCCCAGAAACAAAGCTAGATGTGACCAAAGTGAATAAACACAAACAAATATGTAGGAGCCACCAGTGCATTCAAAACCTTGGAGGTTGTAATTAGGAGAATTGCAGGTGCTATGAATTCAACTGACTGGTCATGGAAAACCTGGAAAGTCATGGCATTTCAGCATTTCAAAGTCCAGCCTTGAAAACCTAGAAAATCAACATTGGTCATGAAAAGTCATGAAAATCGTATCTTTGTGTGTATGAAGTAAATTATGTTGTTATTATGATCCATCACTTTTCGGGACATTTCAGAATTTTAGGTCATGGATTTTCTAAATTAAGGACATGAAAAGTCGTGGAAAGTCGCATATGCTGCCTGTTTTAGGAACGTTTTTTCGATTTTTGTCCTTATTCCACGTACTACTGTACTGGTATTTGACAAGTATAAAAATTAGTACTAACCGCTCTTGATGTCGTGGCTAAACAGCATGGTCCACATTCTATTTTCAGAGTGCATTCATACCAAAGGAAGTCAATGTACCACAATTGGTAGGTAGAGATTCTTAGATAATTATTGTATTTAACACCGTCTAATGATTGACTCATGAAATGGGATCTGTTTCGCTCCTGCATATCATATGCCCTCAAATGTAACAGTTATCTGTAAACCAGCAGTAAGAATACTTTGACAACATAGTAGTAAGTGTATATTAGGCTAGCTCACCTGAATGCAATATGTTCGAAGCCAGAGTACAAACTTTAGCGCAACATTTATCAGAAAGCAATATCTTTATGTATCTCAGGACTATAGATTTGCATTGTCTAGTAAACTGAGGTTTTTTTCAACAGAGACGGTGTTTAGTTTGGTAACAGTTTTTTCTACACGGGCTGGCGTATCTGAATCCCGCTCTTTATCCACCCAAAAAATGTTTTGAAATGATTTTATCGAATCTACAAGCTTTGGCTAAAGTTTTATCACAGTTTGTAGGTCATCTCAGTAGTTTTTTTTCCTTTCTTTGCAAGATAAACAATTGGGCTTGTCCACTCAGTCTGTTTTGGCACATTTCTGAGACCCTGTATATGATCGTATCAGACTGTGTCTGACCTTGTAGGATCCAGCACAGCTGTTACTGTGTTTGTTTACACGGTTGCTTCATTTCTTATTTTTCAGCGCATGCGCAAGATCAAGCCTTTCAAATTGGCAGACGTAACAAGAATACTCAATGTAGAGGAGAGATCAGAAATGATTGCGAGTGCTTTTCAAAGAATTCTGGATGCAGAGAGTAAGTACATTGTAGTTAGTTGTGGATTCCACACTTGGATGTATCACAATTTGTAGATAGAGATTTTTAGCTAATTATTTCATTTTATCATTTTATAACAAAGTTCGTACAACTCCTGGAAAACTCCTAGTACATGTATTAGTTAGATATGGTTTATCACCACGTAAAGTTTCAATTCTTTGTTGTTATTTTTTGTTTTAACTACATGTAAGGTTGATAATAGTGGATTATATATTTTTTGTTGCAGAGAGTTCATTACGGAGCGGAACTGCTCAGGTAGTTATTTTATTCATGTATTTCGGTATAAGAAGAACCACATTATAGGTGATTAATTATGATACAATTTTCAAACTTTTAAAACTTCACGAGGCGCTTTGTATGCAAGTTTGCAAACGTTTCAAAAATTCACAAGTGACAGTATTTATGCCAAAGACAGTAAGCTTCTGGTGAGCATACATGTATGTACACGTGCAGTTAATAACAGTCTCAATAGGTCATTCTTCATTAGAACTTTCTTAAATGATGATGATGATGATAATACTATTTAGTAATAGTAATGATGATGGTGATGGTGACGGTGACGGTGACGGTGACGGTGACGGTGGCGGTGGCGGTGGCGGTGGCATTGGCGGTGGCGGTGGCGGTGGCGGTGACGGTGACGGTGAGGGTGTTGGTGTTGGTGGCGGTGGCGGTGGCGGTGGCGGTGGCGGTGACGGTAGCGCGGTGGCGGTGACGGTAGCGCGGTGGCGGTGACGGTGACGGTGACGGTGATGGTGATATTCAACCAAGGGGCCTACTTGCCATGGCAGTTTTCAGTAGGGCCCTGCAGCCAATAATAGATAATTGGAAGTTTAAGTCACAAAATTTATATTACATATCCTTTAAAGACAACTTTTAAGTTTTTTTTTAAACTAACACTGATACAACGTGCTTGTGAAGCAACAGTTCATCCTACATCACTTACATTTTTGTAAATATTTTGCATGAAATTCTTCCAATTCAAGGAAAGAGTGAAGATTATAGCTGGCCTAGTCACACAGGTTGGAGGAGAACTTAGGACAGGTAAACAAACATAACTCTTATATTTGATTCTTGAGTTTCCCTCACTACAGTAAACAGATCTAATAAGGAAGTTGTTCTTTGGAACTCTTACAATAAAAGCATACGTATTGGTTTTGATGTTTCGATGTAGACAGAGAGACAGACAGGCAGACAGGCAGGCAGACAGACAGACAGACAGACAGGCAAACAGACAGACAGACAGGCAAACAGACAGACAGATAGATAGATAGATAGATAGACAGATAAATAAATAGATACACTTTTATTTCAACAGAGTGGCCCGGGACCCTGATAATATAGTAAATGCCAAAACATGTCTTCATGTTACCCCATTATTAGTTCGATTTTACGACCATGGCCTGCAGTCTGTTCCGTGTGCACTCTAGCAATACAAACAAATAAATTTCTCAAATAAATGGTTTGCAAAAGAATATACAAAACGAGAAAGTTGGTTTTCAGAAAATTTTTTCTGAGCCATTGCCATATCAGCTGTATAACTTTCCTTATAAGTTTTGTTTCCCTGTTGTCATTCTCAGCTGTTCACGAGTTCATCCAGGAGGATCCCCGTGCACGGTATGACCTCATCTGTGCGTGGCTCTATCAGGAGTACCTGTTGACAGAAACCAGTGGAGATGAACAGCCCGACATGACTTCATACAATGACTGTCTGCAGGGGATACTGGAGGGACTCCAAAACAGACTCGACCCCAAGGACAAGTAAGGACATTTTACTACGCTGTCGGATCGAAGGGAGGTTGGGCACCAGTCCGAGTTAAAAGCCAAGATCAGGGGGTCCACACCCTTTGCACGTGTCTTTAGTTTCTCGCACTTGAATATATTATTATTATTGTTACTTTTACTACTAATAATAATGATAACAATAATAATAACAATAATAATATTAATAATAATAACGATGATGATGATAATGATAGTGATAATGATAATAATAACAATAAAAGCTTGAAAGCGAGGTAGGTAGGTTGGTAAGCAGAGATTTTATTCTAAACGACATTTAACTTAAGTTTCATTGTTGATATTGGACTTCAGCGAGTTATATATAATTTTTCCAATTGTCTTGATGAAACCAAAACATAAATGGAACTCGAACGCCTAAATAGGGAAAGTCCGTGTGCACTTCGCACCGCAATTACGTAATTAATTATATAGCTGGTCAGTAAACTCTATAGTATTGACCAAACTATTATATTTTTAATTGTCCAATTAATAATTAA
>JAOEHT020262492.1:0-10565 GCA_025448195.2 Parazoanthus atlanticus
CAGTCATTGGACAACATGGCCGCCATCTTGGCCGCCATCTTGGATTTTTCGAAAATTTTATTTTTAGCAAATTTGCTGCAAATTTCCTTCAATTTAATTAGGAAACATGTATTTATAGGCTCAAATACAAAAATATTCAAAAAGAAAATGAACTAATTGAAAATAGAAGAAATTTTCTGAAAAAAATTCCATGTTTTGATTCAAACTTTGATTTGCATAATTAATTTTGCAAAAATTATAAATGATGACGTCATCCAATTAACGTCAGAAGATGTGTTCTTAATTGGACTACAGGTACAGATTTGCAAACAGACATCGGTATTCATAGGTTGGAACAAAGCTACTAACCGCCTGAAATGTTTGAAATAAGATTACAAAAAGAAATTAAAACTTCCGAGCGGCAAAAATTAAACTCCTCATGGGCCGTGTAGAAATTTGGACACAGTGGTAATAGAGCAAAGATTTTGCAAGAGAAACAGTCAATTTTAAAAAAATGTATCGAAATTGAAAAGGTTTCAACTGTTTAGCAATTTAGACAAATGTGCTAGAATACGAACTTACTCGGCACTCCAATTAACATTCAGCTCCATCGCGTGGGTGGTCAATCCGGACTACTTGGAACTTTCAGCTAGTAAATAAAGCATAAAAGTAATCTGTTACCACACCAACTTAACATTCCTTTTAAGCATTTTTATTTATCTTTTAACCCTTAAAATCTTGGGCCTTTTAGAGAAACAAGAATGATTTGGGGGACAAGGGGAAGGGTCATTTGGACCCCTCCCCAAATTAAGTATAGTTACGTGCGTATAGATTGGTTGCCATCTTTAATACAAACTAAAAAATGACGTCACTTCAGAAAACCTTATTTCCAAAGTGGTCGTAATTATAATTATTATTATTGAAAATAATTACAATCAGTTTTAATAAGAAATAGAACCAGTCTTCGTTGCATTGTGCTCATTCATTACTAACTAGTTATTAACCAAGAGTGAGGTCTGCACGGGAAACATCAAACTGAGGCCTTGCTGTATTGACCGGGCGATAGCGACGAACGACCGAACGACCGAACGTTCGAGGTTAATAAGTATCTTATTATACGGCATTTTTCTATAAACGACAATAACACCGTGCAAGTGGAAATTCTTTACTTCGCACGTCCGGTTATGCGCGCGCGTAGGTCATTTAAAACAATAACCCGTATTGCCCGTGGGCATTATATACGGGGGATCCAGATCGCTCAAGAACCAATCAGAACGCGCAAAGTATCTTTGACATATAATAAGAAAATATATAAAATGAGAACTTGTTTGAAAAAAGACAGAAAAAGATCCACGGAAGAGGGACAAATTTAAACAAACGTCAAAAGACAAAATACGTGTTTACATATTGATAAGTAACAATAACAAGAAAGCTTTTGCCTTTAAAACAGAGGATAAGTTTTCCAAGGTCAATGGACATAGTTTATTTATGGCAGCAGTCAATATAGTTACAATGGTTGAAGATGGATTTTACTTGCAGCTTACACAAAGACCCACAAAACCACAACAACTGGAAGGAACTTTAACAATATTTAATATGAATGCTCTCCATACTTTACGTGAATATGTTTTAATGTCATAAATAGATAAATGGAATGTAACATATAATATTATAAAATATAAACCTTTATCATCATAATATGGAATTTTGTCGGAAATATACAGTGTCCCTAATTTATCTAATTATTTATTAGTGGTAAATCAAGACCTGTACTACACCTGAAAATCTAACTTATAAAATATTTTTAAAATACGAATAATTTTGTCAGAAATGAAATAAATTTACTCTAAATAAATTCATTTGGGACGATAAACAAGATCTGCACTTTACTTTTAAAATCACAACATAACTTTGTTTAACGGGTACAAAAATGTAACAGCACTCCGGCTTCTCAGTAATAGTTTGTGGAGAAGGAAGTCAGAACTGATAACTTGAAGCTTCAACCAAAAACCGTCTTTGTCCGACAAGATGTATAAACAGTATGAAGGTCCAGTTGCTTGCAGTTGCTGGACCAAAAGCAGAACCTAACCAAGAAAGTTTTGCGAAATATATTTCCATAGTACATATGTTTGGTATCGCCTTTGGTTTTTGGAATGTGTCTTCTGTAAAAAACTGTTAGCTTTGACAATATGAAAGCGACCATATCAATAACGCTTACAGCCATAGGTCTGTCTGTATATGCCTGCCTGCCTGAATGAATTTTACTCGATCAATATTGTAATTCATCGATTCAAAGTTAAAAAACAAAATTTTGTTATCTGATCTTTTTGCAAACTAAAATGCGAATTAGTCCGAACTTCGCCTCAAAAGATATGACTTTCAAACAAACATTGGATTGGCTTTGCAGTGAATTATTTAAACGGAAGTTAAGAGGTTAGGTTTTAATGAAATTAATATCCATATTATGGCTTTAAAGGTCATATCACACGAAATATGTGTTCATGCATGAAGATGTATCACAAATATCGAAAAAGCTTGTTCCTTAGCTTTCAGTTTTGCTGGTTATAAATCTTTTGACTTTCTAAAACACCCCGACGAAGTATTAGTAATATTGACTTCTATTAAACTACTACATCTATATCTACATCTACATTATACAGTTGGTATAATCGGAGAGATACCACACCAATTCTACTTACCCAAACGGCGAAGATTTGCTTGAACTCGTCGTTTTTTAAAGACTACTTCAATGAAAGTAAACTTTAAAGCTCGATTCCATAGGCGTCACTGTAGAATTACTGGAGGCTGGCGTTTGGAGAACTAAATTTGCTGACTTTGTCAATCGGATTCCCACTTTCACTTCGTGAAAGCTGTATGAAATCACACGCAAAGACCAAGGGTAGAGTTACAAGCACCAGACGGGGTTTTAGACCAATCATAGGCGGAAAACGGTTTACATTACATTGTTGGCAGATTTTATCCCCGGGCATACAGGGGAAGTAACACTAAGTAACGCAAGTCTTTGGAACTCGTGGCATTTATCTTGTGCAAATACTGATATACTCTACATGGGAAACAACACGAGTAGTACTAAGGAACCAACGAGTGAGCCTACAGCCCTTGGAGAACCTCCAGGGGCAAATTTTATACCCCCAAACACCGTGTTCAAAGATGAAAAGCGAGCGGAAAATGGGAGCCAACAATCAGCAGCACACACAGAGACAGAAAATTTAGGGATCACAAACTTGGAGAAACTGCGGCAAAAATCAAAAGTAAGTGCTTCTTATGATTGTAGGACTTGAAGGACTGTGTGATTTTAGCCCGATGAGGTTGGGCCTCCTTAATGAAGAAGTGGACGGATTCGAATATCCGTGTAACCGGCACTAATTGATTGGATACAGTTCGGTTTATGTCTCTGGGTTTATGTAAGACAAAACCCTTAATATATAAGAGTAATCAGTGACTTTATTGGTACTAACATTAAGTGTGTTTGTTATAAGCTAGAATGCTTGCAACTTTAACGTGCAAGACACGTTGATCAATTCCGAATTTATTTTAGTACCATGGCACGGTGCTGTGTCTTGCAAGTGAATATTAACCAATGTGCGTGACATGTTAAACAAACCAAAATTGATATTGCTTGTACTAATGTAGGGATCTGGGGTCAGACTTCTTCGAAAACTTTTTTGCTTAAATAGGTTTTCTAAAATCGGCGGAACTGAAAGATTTTGGTTAATGGTTTAATAAACGTTTGAAAAAATACTGCAGCTTAGAGCTTCAGAGGCTGTCTCTGTGAATGATTAGTGCAGTACCGTTATCGTTCATGAAGATAACAAATCTTATGCTGACTTGCAATATTCTAGCTCTCCGGCCGAATAACAGAATATTTCTTCAGTTTACCGTAAATTCTCCATTTGATAATCCCCCTTCCTTTACAGAGTTGCAAGTTTCTAACAAAGTAAGGCCGTGACCACACGCATACGTTTTTCCTTCAAACGCAACTTTTGTTTTTATCAAAAACGTATTAAACATTTTCCCGTCCACTCAATCGTTTTCGTAGCGTTTTTGCCTGTCCACACGTAAACTCATTCTCGTACCCAAAACCCACGCGGCCAAACGAAGGGCTCACGGAATCAGAGATTCTCTGACTTTTCGGCTCGTGTAATTCTAAAATTGTGTGCATCATTCTTCATCATACACCTCAGATCTGACATAGATCATTTAATTATTTTCCAATTAACCACGGATTGGCAACATTCACGCGAAATGAGTAGTTTTAGTTTCGACCAAAAGTCGGAGAACTCCGGGCTGATTGGCCGTAGGCCGCGTGGGCTCTGGGTACGAGAATGCACTTGAGCGGTTGACTGGGCCGAGGCCATGACTTTCGAAAAGTATCGTTTTCAGCCGTCCACACAAATATATGATAACGGCGTTTTTGAAACTTTCCACTTTAGAGAGCGTATTCGAACAGTTCCGTTTACGGTATGCATTTTTATCGTTTTTGATAGTTTTTCAGTCATCGGAAGAACTTTGCATTTTCAAGGAAAAACGTAGACGTCTGGACGGGCCTAAATGAAGTCAAATATCAATTTATTTGTATCACTGTTTTTTTACAATGTGTTACTAAAGCTTTATATAATATACTTGTACACGATATCAATTTGTAATAATAATAATAACAAAACGACAATAATAGATAATTGAAGACTAAGAAACATACATGAAAGAAAAGAGCCAAGGAAATGTAACTATGACATTATTTTAGAAATTATCTTCGTTTCTTTATACATGTACATAGATAGTGAGTATTTGTTGAACAAATATTTTTTTGTTCCTGGTTAACCCTCTCTCTCAGGACGAGGGGGGATTGTGGAAGCCGCCCCCTCCCCCGGTCCCTTCGGATTATTTCTTGTGCCATTTTTGCACTTTGGCTAAGATTACCATTCTGTCAATATACCTACCTTTTGTCCACATACTCATGTATCTATGAAAAAAATGTTCAAAAATGTTTGCCATGGAAAAAGTTGGGGGTTGGAGGTTACCTAAATGTTGACTCCAATCGACAGTGGCGGTGAAAGTTTAAAATAAAAAAAGATAACATTAATCATTTATGAATTGAGATTATGAATTACTTAGATTGAGATTATGAATTACTTAGTTAGTCAATTAATTGATTTTAAAATTGCTTTGATAACCACGCAGAACCTCAGTTACTGGCTACAACAAAACCGAAGACAATATTTTTAAAATTAAATAATAGAGATATGTCTTCGGTTTTCTTGCCACCACCGGTTAGTAACAGAAGACATTTCAGTATCCACTACTCGGTGTACATATCAAAAATGATGTCAAAATACGCATTGTCTATGTCTCTCTACCGTAATTCCGTACGTCAGTCTGTCCACCTGTCTGTTTTTCCGTTTGTCAATTTATCTGTCTGTCTGCCTGTCCGTCTGCCTGTCTGTCAATCATGTCCATCCGTCTGTCTCTCTGCCTGTTTGTCCATCTATCCTTCTGTCCGTCTGATCATCCGTATGTCTGTCTGTCCGGCCGTCCAACTGTCCGTCTACGCTTCTGCACGTCTTTCCATCCGTCTGTCCGATCGTCTGACCGTCTGACCGTCTGACTGTCTGACTGTCTGTCTGTCTGTCTGTCCAACCGTCTGTCCAACCGTCCAACCGCCTATCTGTCCGTTAGTCCGTCTCTCCGAATGTCCGTTTGTCCATCTGTTTGTCTGTCTGTCAGTCAGTCAGTCCGTCCGTCCGTCTATTCGTCCATCTATCTGGATGTTCGGCCGTCCAATCATCCGTCTGCGCGTCTGTTCATCCGTCTGTCTGATTGTCTGTCTGCTTGTCGTCTGCCTGTTTGTCCGTCTGTCCGTCTATCCATCTGTTTTTTTTTTTCTGTACGGCCGTCCAACCGTCCGTCTGCGCGTCTGTCCATTCGTCTGTCCGATTGTTTGTCTGTCTATCTGTCTGTCAGTTTGTCCGTCTGTCCGTCTATCCGTCTGTCTTTTTTTTCTGTCCGGCCGTCCAACCGTCTGTCTGCGCATCTGTTCATCCGTCTGTCCGATTGTCTGTCTATCTGTCCGTCCATCTATCCGTCTGTCCGGCCGTCCAACCGTTCGTCTACACGTCTGTCCATCCGTCTGTCTAATTGTCTGTCTGTCTATCGGTCTATCCGTCTGTCCATCCGACTATCTGTCTGTTTATCTGTCCGTCTATTTGGTTGTCTAACCTTTTCTAAAAGGACAAAAATTGTTGCACCTAACGCTATCAGTTACGCCGGAAACTCATTAAAAAGTGCCTTTGACAAGTGGTTAATTCTTAACTAACAGGCTTTTCTCGTGGATGACTGTGCTGGGGAGCTCAGTGAGAGTATCGAGTTACAAGAGTGCGTTATTCAGAGACTAATAGGCGAGAACAGAGCTCTGAAGAAGGAAGTTGAAGAGCTAAAAAGAGAAAATGCGCGATTGAGAGCTCTGAACCCCGAGATTGAGTTGGAGGCAGGCATAAAGAGACTGAGTACGGGTCAGATTCCAAAGAAGAGAAAACTGTCTTCGAGTCGCTGCGAAACTGTTACCACACGTAACGGTGAGTTCTTGTTCAGAGAGGAACATTTTTCTTGTTTTCGTTGATGATAATGATGGTGATAATGATGATGATAACAAACAATAATGATAACAAGGATAACTATTGGCAGTGACAATGAAAATGAAAAAGACAATGACAATGACAGTGACAACGACAGCGACAGCGACAACGACAATGACAACGACAATGACAACGACAATGACAACGACAACGACAACGACAACGACAACGACAACGACAACGACAACGACAACGACAATGACAACGACAATGACAACGACAACGACAACGACAACGACAACGACAACGACAACGACAACCACAACGACAACGACAACGACAATGACAATGAAAATAACAATGATTATGACAACGGCAACGACAGCGACAACGACAATGACAGCGACAATGACAATGACAATGACAATGACAATGACAATGATAATGATAACGGCAACGACAGCGACAACGACAATGACAATGACAGCGACAACGACAACGACAACGACAACGACAGCGACAGCGACAGCGACAGCGACAACTACAACGACAATGATAATGATACTGACAGCGACAGCGACAACAACAACGACAACGACAACGACAACGACAACGACAATGACAACGACAATGAAAATGAGAATGGGAATGACACCATTACAATGACAAAATAACAATAATAATAATGAACAATAATAATTTCGACCTCCATTTTTATTATGTTCAAAGTGTTAGAGTTAACCGGCAAGAACTTAGCGAACTCTTCTACTTAAATACAGCTTAAGTTTTTACGTCAACTTAATTACAATTTAGTAAAAAAACGCGGCGCCAAAACCAATCAAAACGATCAATTTTGAACATTTTCTTGCTATTTTTTCAGACAATTTTAGCTAATTTAAACACTACATAAAATATGAGTTAACGAACTCAATTTTGTGTAAAATACCTTTGAATGCTAAAAATAGGATGTTGCGTTACTATGGAAATAGAATGTCCAGTTGGAGTACATCGGTTGACCAATCAAAAATTTTACAGTTGACAATACTGCAAGTAATTTGTCGTGATGTACGTAAGCTGAGTAGGCAGGTAAATAGACAATAGGACAAGGTTTCCCCTTCTAGACCTATCTACCCATACCCAACCCCCAATAAAAACGATGATGATGAATCCTATCTCATCCCCCAGTACCATAATAGGTTTAAGAAAATACACAATACACTGCACAGCAAATAGAAAACAGTTGGGATCCACCTGAAATGGCCATATTACGGTTGTTCTAGCCAAACTTTTACGTTCAAGTCCCTTGCATTCCTTATTACAATACAATACTTACAATACACTACTTAGCTATAAGCTAGTTTACAGGTGTACAAGAAAACAACTAAATAAATTACAACATAATTCTATCTATTTTAAACTCTAAAAAGTTGAATAAAAATTAACATAGACATTTTTCAAAATTTTGAAAGTTTTAGTTTAAGATCTAAGAGTTCATTCTCCTAACATTTGCCTTAAATTTACCAGTTTACGTTTCTGCCATGTTCCTCATGTCATTAGGCAGCGAGTTCCACTGTTTTGCTGCAAGTGTTTGAAAGACTGCAGGCCATGTTTTGTCGAGTTTACTTTTGGTAATGCTAATACGTTTGTTCCTTCTAACTTCACGTGGCCAATTCTTGCGAGTAAATTTTGGTATGATGTTTTGATCAAAACTAGCTAAAGAAACCCTATTTATTGTGTACACCCCAGCAGTATGCTACATGAAAAAGCCGTCCGAGAAAGAAGTACAGAACTTGGATGTGACTGTACTGCAGAGACTACACGATGTATGTCAAAAGAGAAAGATTGACCTGTGCAAGATTCCCTGGCAACCGGGACGATCAGATCTGTTAACACTCGTGTTTGTTCACTACAGCTCGGACCTCGAGAGAGCAATAGGTATCGCCCTTGCAGACGTCAAAGGTACTTGAAGAGATTATTATTTACTTATTTTCATTCATTCATTCATTCATTCATTCATTCATTCATTCATTCGTTCGCCTTCTCACTCACTCACTCACTCACTCATTCATTCATTCATTCACTTACTTGTTCATTTATTTAGTCAATCAGTCAAACAGTCAGTCAGTCAGTCAGACAGTCATTCAGTCATTTATACACTCAGTAATCCACTCATTAATACATCATTTATTCATTCATTCATTCATTCATTCATTCATTCATAGATTCATTCATTCAGTCAGTCAGTCATTCAGATATAATAATATAAATGTGATAAGTTGAAGTGCTGTACAATTATCCCATATCAACTGAACGTTAATTAACCAACTGTATAACAATTATAGATTATAAATATATCTAAATCACATTACAAATCATATGTCTGTGTGTTTCTAATGGTCCAGCACACATACTTTGGTCTTCACCAGTCTTCCAATCTTTAGTACTTTTTCATATAAGAACCGGCTTCATCAGTTGTCAGGCTAAACTGGTTCGTGTATATTGGGTGCTTTGTTGGTCAAATTTCAGTCTGGAGGTTCTTAAACCACAGTTTCTTTTATGCGGGTGTTTGCTGTATCAGTTACCCTGAATACTGTCACCATTTCCTCGCCAACAGACCACCCGGTGTGCCTGGTTGTACTGCAAGGTATACAGAAATATCAGCTAAAGAAAACGAAGCTTCCCCCAACTACCGATTTGTTGCCCAAAGCAACAATACGTCAGACGCGTTGTGTTGCTCACCTTGTGTACTCACGCAATGAAGGTGTTTACCAATGTGATGAGAATGACAAAGCCTTTCGTATATTACAGGAGTTCCTCGAACAGTATGGAAAAGATGACAGGCAGCAACGTTTATCTCAATGAAGAGCTTCTTGGTTGGCTTTGAAAAAGGGGTGAAAAATGTCCCAATTCCTTTTTATGCACACTTTGGAGGAATTGTCCTTTTAATTTTCTGTATTTCTTTTTCCTTTACGCTTTTTGTGTCAAACAGGCAATTATTACAAGTGAAAAGACCGTGAACTACCATAGCTCGTACCAAAGCCCCTATGCAGCTGTCAGATGACTGAGCTGTCCGCGGAAAGCTTATCGGACTTAAAGCTTCTTTTGAGCTGTAAAACCGCTGACAAGATAAGGAGGTTGGAGGAAGGAAATAGTTTCCTTGATATACGTGAATAATTAATATTTCTGGGATTACGATAAGCCCGTCCAAAGCAAAATCTAGGAAAATTCTTTGGGCCAAATGTAAGCCAATAGGCCTATTTTGGAAGTTGACCGGTATTTTTAGGAACCCAAAGATTTTTTGCTTCAAACTTAATACACTCTTTGCTTTCGTTGCATTGTTGCTTGCCTCCTCTCGCAGCGAAGGAGGATAATATTCTGCGGGGAGGCTACATGGCTGTCCACATCGATCAATAAACTGTGATTTTATTTATACTCAGAACTTGCGTAAAGTTCAACACTTTGACTGCACATGTGTTGCTTCACGCGAACCTCATCACAAAACTATCAACATCGACATTGGAACTAACACACATGTATAACTACGCCTAGAGGGGAACTTCCGGGACAAAATGATGACGGAGGAGGGGTTAGTGGTGTTGATGGTGGTGGATAGGTTCCAAAGTTAAGCTAAACACTTAGCTTAATAAAATACCAAGTTTTAGCCAACATTAAGTTCCCTAAAAGATACCTATTGAGAGATAGTATTTCAACTGCACGATCTTCAATTGCTCTTTTTCAATGCTTGTTAGTTTTAAAACATTTTCTTCAGAGTGTTTTGCTATATTATCATACATCCAACGTCTAAAAGCTTTACTAGCTTCACTCACCCTTTCCCATATTATTTTTTTAAGCCCGCCGCACACTTTTGCGACAACATGCAATTTTTGACGCATGCAATAAAAATTGCATGAAACCTTGTCAATTTCATTTTCGTCGCCGAGAGCCGCACATATATGCGACAACCAGCGATTTCGATCACTTGAGAGTCAAAAT
>JAOEHT020262573.1:0-10565 GCA_025448195.2 Parazoanthus atlanticus
TATATATAATTTTATTTTGGTTATAACTACAACCTTTAAAATCATTATTTTGTTCATTTATATATGTTTGTTTATATATCTACTACTTTATTATTACTTTAATATTAATGTGCCTCGATTAACTTTAGCTATTTGCAGATTAATATACATGAACGTTGTAATTTATTCTTTTTGTCAATAAATCTTCAATCTTCAAAATCTTCAATCTTAAAAAAGATTATAAGAACATTGCGCCGTTCCTACGCACAAATCAAAACTTTAATGCAAATGCAAATCCTGATAATGACGGCGAATATGATCTTTGTTTAGAGATGATGGGTCACCAGGGAAGAAACTAAAATTAGCCCAAGTTGAAAGGCACGAGATGCTAGCTAGACAGCTCCAGGATAAACTTAACAAAAACAAAGATCCTGTTCACATTTACCAACGCCCTCCTAAAGCAACAAGAATGAGCATGACTCCAAGCCATCGAACCGAGAAGTAGTTTAGAAATCTGACAGCTGGTCAAACCGCATATTTTTTTTGAAAGAAAAACGTAATACAAATAATCAATTCTTTATTTGCGTGATGAGGGGCTCCAATCCATAAAAGAACCCCCTGGAAAATGTATATAGAATCCATTCTGCTGGTGAAGATGGTATAGACACTGGTGCAATGGCTGTTGTCTGCCATTGATTCTATCAGTTGTAAACTCTGATAAAAGTGACAGTGAAGGGTCACCAAAGGACAACACTACTGTAGATAAACGTAGCCCAACAGTAGTCCAATAATTGATTAATCTGAATGCACTGATGTTGATGCATAAAATGGCCCACTGGAGCCACACTGGGTGGTGATACATAATGATGAACATAACACAACAGCTACTCTGTATATTCAACATAAAGCCTCCATATTAATCTCCCATGAGTAGCTAACAGATAGCCAAGTCACTACTGGCCAGTGGTGGATGGGTTAATGGACGCTTCACTTCACAGGGAACTTGTTGAGCAAGCAACAACAGAATTTGTCCAAATTGTTAATTCAGCACATCACTGGGTGTGCAAAAGCACAATTAACTGTCCAAGGGGGACATTAAAGTGTATGATAGCATGTACAGAACAGTCAATGATATCACAGTTGAACACTGCCGCCGTATGATGATGAGTCCTGAAAAGATCATAGTCTTTCAGAACAGAAAGCACAATTGCAAGAAGGTGGGAATGACTGTGGCCTTTTTGACCTTGCTTTTACCAGAAGTATTTGCCATGGTCAAATTCCCACACCAACAGCTGATGAGATCCCATTATGTACACGGACACCATTTCCAACTACAACCAAGCGTGTAAGACGGCACAAGACATCTGTACTAAAACTTGTTAAAATATTCTGCAAGTGCAGAATGCCAGATGAGGACAATAGTCACACAGTGCAGTGGTTTCAAAGAGTGATACCAGTGGGTGTGTATAGGGTCCATACCTGGTGGTTGGGACCAAAATGCAGTTCTTGAAAGTGATAAATGTAGTGACATGGACATTCATCAACTTTTGGTTTTGTATGGTATAATATTGCAATATAAATATATTTGGACATCACCTAAATGTGGAACTCCGACCAATGCACCGATTGTTTTTCAATCGTATCAAACAAGAAAACACAAGCGAAATAGGTTCAGGATTAGGTTTGGGTTTGTGGCCATGGATGGGTATGATATATTATAATTCATACTGCAAATAGCTAAATGCAACAGATGCCTTGATTCATAGTGAATGCCACCATCATGGTCAAATGGTTAGGATACTTGACTCTTCAGTGACAGCACCAGGTTTGATTCCCACCAGCCGCTTTATAAAAAAATGTTTGTTTCTCTTCTACTTCTAGAAATTTTTCATTGTGTTTTTCTGAAGGTGCATGTAGATGACCGGACAGATGGATACAAATGACACAAATATGCAACTGCATGGGTTTATTATAGATAATTAACAGGGACGGATCCAGACTAGTGCCACTAGTGCCATGGCACTAGTCAAAATTTATCATAAGTAATAAATGATCAAATAAAAAGAAGCGACTTATAACAAGACCGATGTCTTTTGTCATTCTTCAAATCATAAGTTAGCTATTAGCAATCATTTATACTTCCGTATTTTGGAATCTTTAGGTCGTTTCTAGGCGTTTTCCGCTAAAATGTTTTCTTTGAAGAGAAAAAGTTGGTAGCCTGGAACCCTTACTGTTTGGCATTAGTCAAAGCCTGAAACTGGTACTCTACAGAACGTTGTCACCAGTGGAAGCCTGGGACCAACAGTGCTTAGCACTAGTCGTCACCCAGCAACGGCCTGACCATTGTTTTTTGGTACTAGACAATATCGCTTTCTATTGGCTGGCACCAGTTGGACATCGTGTTTTGGCACTAGTCGGCACTAGTCAGAATCTACTCAGTTCGGCCTAACGAGTAGACGAATACTGAATCAATATGGCGAGTGTCAGGAACGAGAATATTCCACGCGGACAACCCATATGTCGAAAGGAGGATTGCTCTCCTTTTGATATTGGTGTTGTTCATAACGAAGTAAATTCCTTTTCAGCTCAACGGAAGAAAGAATTCATTGAGAATGTTTGGAGCCCATGGAGCAATCCCAACTTTGAATTTCCAAAGTCAATCGAAGTTGGAAGCAGAACTCGATAGTTTAATTCCTCTTGGCTTCAGTAATTTACCTGGCTAGTTTATTCTAAGTACCTCGATGGAGCCTTTTGTTTGCTGTGTTTTTTTTACGAAGGAATGTGTTCGACTGAATAAGTTAGTCAAGTCACCGCTCACTTTCTGGACAAACCGCCTTGGGTCGCTTTCAAATTCATTCGAACGGAAAATCTGACACGCATAATTCATCAGTTACAGCTATGAACCATCTTCTGAGAACAGTGAAAAAAAGAAACTGTACCAATAGATCAGCAGCTAGACAACGTACTGCGGCAGCAAGTAGCCAAGAACCGAGAAATTATGTCGTCGTTGTTGAAAACTGTAATTTTTTTGTGGTCGCAACAACATTGCTCTAAGAGGCGGGCGTGACGACGATCCGAGCAACGAAAATCTCCAAGGTAATTTTCAGGCATTGTTAGCATTTAGAATTGACAGTGGCGATCGAGTACTACAAGAACACGTTGAGACAGCAGCAAGAAACGCGACGTACACCTCCAAAACAATACAAAATGATATGATTACAACGATCGAGAAGTATATTACTAACAAGCTGTCGCGTGAGATCAGAGAAAGCAGGTAAGGAAAATTCACTGTTACTGAAGTTTAGAACTTGATTTAAACTAGGAAAGCTTCACACCAAAAAGTCGAAATCAGTTAGAAAAATTAGTGTCATCGAACTCTATTATTTCGTGAACCTACATCGATATTTATCGAACTTTGCTCAACATGACGAAATAAAAATTTAGCCTTAGGGTGTTCGCTAGACCGAAACCGAAAATCAAAATTCTAGCATAAATTAAATAATTTAGTTTGCATAACAAGACATGTTTAATAAGGTCCTTTTTTTCGTTTTTTTTTCTTGCAATAGCTCCACTTCAATAAAAAAATCCTACTTATTAAAACTGCACGTTATCGGTTTCTTTTATTTGCTGACTGTAAACGTCGAGGTTTATTCTTTTTGATCAAAAGCAAACTAAAATTCTTTTTCTAATTTGAATGAAAATCAAAGTTCCGACACTAGGTAATTTAAAAACAAAAACTAGGCGAGTTATGAACAAAAACTAAATAAGCGCAGGGAAAAACAAAAGAGTGTATTGCCCTTCCATTTCAGTCTGGCAAGAACCTTGTTGGAATTTTGGACTCCAGTTTGTAAATTGTATTTTTGTCTTCTACTGATAATTTTAGTTTGTTATTCTTTCCTCAGTCACATCAATACTTTCGATTCTATCTTTACTATAAAATGCAAAATTTGACTGTTTCATCTGAACAAAGGTACTACACTTAGCCTTTGCTATTTTCAACTGGCTGTGGTCCTCCTTACTCTCTGTATAAATATTTAATATAGTCAGACTTGATATTAAATTTGCTCTATAATAATCAAGAGAACTCATATAGATTATTGTTGTTTTTGTTGTAGGTACTTTTCTATATTAGTGGATGAAGCGGCAGATGTATCCAATAAAGAACATCTTTCTGTGGTGATCAGATTTGTTGATTCAACTAAGATTATTCGGGAGGAGTTTGTTGGTTTTTACTTATGTGAAGAAGGAACAACTGGCTCAGCAATCAAGGAACTCATACTAAAAGCTATTGAAGATGTAGGATTATCTATGGATGACTGTCGGGGACAGTGTTATGATGGTGCAGGAAACATGGCTGGACGACTAAATGGAGCTTCTTCACTTATCACACAAGAACATGAGAAAGCAATTTTTGTATACTGCATTAATCATCGCCTTAATCTTTGCGTCGCTAATACTTGTTCGTTGCAACTTGTGAGAAACATGACTGTTGTAAGAACAGTTACTGAGTTTTTTAGCAATTCACCGAAATGCCAGCAGTGTCTGACTTCCAAAGTTGAAGAGCTACTACCTGGTCATGATCACCATGTTCTAATTGATGTGTGCAGGACAAGATGGATTTCAAGAATTTATGGCTTTGACAGAACAGTTGAACTTTTAGTACCAGTTGTTTCTTTACTGGAAGACATTTTTTTGAACAGAGAAGTACATGTACGCGAGGGAACACTTGGAAACTGGAATGTTAACAGCAGAAAGGATGCACAGAATTTCATCAATGCAATCACTTTTTCATTCACTGTTACACTTGTTATTATCAGACATATTTTGGATTTAACCCGGCCACTAACAGTAAAGTTACAAATGAAAGAAATTGATTTATTAAAAGCAAAGGATGAAATTGCACGTTTGAAGTCAGCCCTAACAGCAATGCAAACCAACATTGATACAAGACACCATGATCTCTTTGTTAAAGCTGTTAATCTAGCAAGAAGTGTTTCTTTTGAGCCAAGCATGCCAAGGATAACTCAGAGACAAGTACATAGGGGCAATGCACCATCCTGAAGACTATGATAAATTCAATCTCACCAGAAATTTTCTTGACCACTCCCTGCAGCAATTGAACTCTAGATTTCAAGATGAAGTGTTTCTGTGTTACAAAGGACTGTCGTTAATTCCATCTGTTTTACTGGACAACAGCTTAGTTTGGAAGCAAAATGTTGAAGATTTTTGTGACTATTATGGACTGGACATGCCCAACATTGCTGGCCTTGATGCAGAACTTATTTTATGGGAAAGAATGTGGAGAGAGCAGCAGGCCAAAGGAGCAAACATTCCTGACAGAGTATCGAATAACCTAGAAGTGATTGACCGGCAAGTTGTTTCATTCTGCAGATCCTCACAACTGTTCCAATTTCCTCATCATCATCATGTTAAAGATCGATCTCATCTCTTAGGAACTTGAAGAGCTACTTGAGAAATACTGTGAGCCAGGACAGACTGAATGTGTTGGCACTGATGAACTCACATAAAGACATGAGTGGTTCTTTATGTACATTTAATATAAATCAACATATCAGTAGCTTATTCACCAATTTTTCTAGAGTACTTGTGATTTATATTCTTTATGTTTTTTGAAAAATTGAATCAATCAATTTTGAGAGTTGTGTACTGGTTGGTCTAACAATGGTTCTTGGGGTCTTCAAATTCATGGCTACACACTAGCAAAGGTATGTAACAGTTCAACTATAAATAATATGTATATCATTCAGTGATATATCCACTTTATCTTGGTGCGAGTCGAAGTTGGCACTAGTGAGGAAAAATCCTAAATCCACCCCTGATTAACCCTTAAACGGGCAAACTACTTTCCACATCACATACGGGCATGGGGGCCAATTTGACCCCCCCCCCCATGATTTTCGATATGAGAAGATACAAATCGTATCTCCAAGCGGCCATGTAATGTTCTGTTTATTATTCATCAAGCCATAAATTACATGGCCGCGTGGAGATAAAATTAGATCTTCGAGTATTGGAATATCTTGCACGAGTGAGCGAAGCGACATTTTGAAACACGTGTCAAAATATGATATTTCGACACATCTGATATATCCCCTTTATTTCGCGCGTAAATCTCAGTAATTTATGACTTGGTCAATAATGTAGATAATTAACCCTTAAATGGACAAGATAATTTTCGTAATATATAAGGGCAGGAGGGGGGTTCAATTTGACGCCTACCCCCCTCCTCCCTATGATTTTCAATACCGCTGTAGATCCAGACTAGTCCTTTGGCATGGAGGTAGCATAGCTTTAGTTTTACCGTGTCCGTGCTTGTTGTTCTGCCTGCCTATACTTCGATTTTACATTAGAGTTTTAAAATTAGCATATTTAATCTGAATAACAGCAGCTTTGCTTGTCATTTACTGTCACGATGCTGGTTAAAATTCACCACCCCAATCCCCCGACTCCCCTCCACAGGCTCCTAACACAATGCTATTCCCTACGCAGTAATTGTATGACAGCTGGGCGTATGAACTGTCGTGGCTGCTTTATGACAAAAAGCTTATAAAGCGCCTTCAGTTTGCATGCCAAGATGCGCTAAGAAAGGCAACACAAGTGACCGGAAAATCATATGCTGTTTTCACTATCCCCGACATATGTGAGATGTAGTTTGGTCGGTAAGTTTCTGAACTGCAAATCGTTTTGTAACAACGAAATACGTTACTGTAATTTTGTTTGCGTAAGTGAACTTGTTTATACGTGGGCACTGTGTGTATGCAAAAAGTTGAAAAAGTAATACTAAAATAATAACAATAACAAGCTTTACGATTAGAGTAAAGTTAATTGTAATCATAACACAGAAAATGACAAAGGTATTATAACAACGAAAACGCTAATAACAGCGATAACGATAACACTAATGACAACGCAAATGACAAATCAGGGCAAAGATATCAATCGGAGAATTGTGATGGCCTCCTATGAAATGGGTGTTGGAAAAGAACGTATATCAAAGCTGTGTGAAGTTTTGAACATGCCGTTTTCTCCATAGCCAAAGCAACATGGTACAACCATGAGGATGTGCTTTATGAAATCCACATTGATGTCATCCAGAGTGCCCTTGGGAAGAACAGGGGGGAGCCAAGAAAAGTTGCTCTTGCCGAGAACCGGCTGGGCTGGATCACATTACGGATATACTTATGGGTAAACCAACCAGTTTTGATGGCACGTGGTCAAAAGGGGGTTTTACTGAAAACCACGGTGTGAGCTTTATGAGTACTTTCCTAATTTATGTAGTACCAGTGTACACAAGAAATCAATAGTTTCTGAAGAAGACCTTGTTAAATGACAATAAACCCAGTATGCAAAGGCAATTTATTTTGCTCAAGACCAAGTATGGACCGTCAAGCTTCAAAATAGCCGTGGGAAAGAACCAAGAATTAGAATGTGATGTATAAATATATGATTTTCGATGGTAGCTTAAAGTACTATGCTGCAGTGTGGAGTATGTATGGTGTGTGTGGCACTTACAAGAAGGGCTGTGATTTGCAGAAATCAACCAAGGACTGTAAGAAAAAGAAAGACACCGAGGAGTCCAAAGAATGGGAAAACTCCAATATCCAGGGCTTCGCAGGCGGAGATCATTCTCATTTAAGGCGAGGCGTAAGCACCAGCAAGGGCCAGAACACCGTGTAGTGGCCTTTTATCTCCCGAGAAATGAGAGATAAATTTCTGGAAATCGTACTAAGTTAATTTTGTACAGTTGCCAGCGGGGTTGTCTGGATGGTGTAGTGGTATCACAGTCGGACATGTAACCCAAGGATCGTGGGTTCGATTCCTGATCGAGGCAAAACAAAATTTTTTCCAAAGAAGTTTTTCCGTTATTATAAGCCATCGTTTCTTCAATTTATTTGATTATTAGTTTATAATGTGTATCCTTCATTGGATCCGGTTAACTTCTTTGAGGCTTGTATTGGTGTAAACACGTTAGCTTAATAGACCACCGTTTCAGATATATATATATATATAGAGAGAGAGAGAGAGAGACAGATATAAATATAATTATATACAATTGTAAATTTATAGAATTTTCTACTATCACAATTCCACTGTAAGATATAACATATTATAAATTTTCATTAGTCTTTTCATCGTTGTAAGAGCACCGAGACTCAAAGGAAAAGAAACTTGTTACATTTACAAAGATAAAACACCCAAAAGGGACAAAGCACGAACGGCACACAAAATCCCATGCCAGGCACAGCCCTATATTAAAAGAAAGTATTGCTCCTAAAACGGCTTTATTGTTATAAATATTATAAGTATAGATATGTTACACCTGAAATAATAGTTAGATCAACTTGGCACAGCTGCTCCCTTCAACTACGTAGTTCGTAAGTGTAAACATCTCTCTTCCAAAGAACTGTTAAGTTATGGAACACCTTGCCACCCCATACCAGGCAACCCCCATCCATCGAGTCTTTCCGGATAGTCCCTTTTAAGTATTATTTCTCTGCACCAAAAACTACGTTTGATATCGACAACATCTCGACCTGGAAATCCGTCTACTTCAAATGTCTCAAAGCACGAAATGTTAGTAGCTACAGGCAATGCTATTTCTAATCTATCTCCTTCAATGTGATTTGTAACGGTAACCACTCGATATATTTTAGCAAGCAATCCATTATTGGGGACAGGGAAGGGAAGGGACAAAATAAGGACGGGTGTTCTCTCTCTTTGTTTTATTAGTAGTCTGGGAGTTTAACTTGCTGGGTAGTAACCTGTTTTATACTTGCCACATTGTACTTTTATTCAAGATATTTTTGGTTGTTTTTGTACAATGAAAGCTAAATAAAGAATAAGGAAAGTTGTATTTGTCCAGATGTTATAGGGTGGCTTGTTGGCCCCACACCCACCCTCAACCTGGAACCTACGGATCACTTTTTGACTGGCCTGGCCTTTCACGTGTCCGGCATGGGTGACCTTGCCAGGAGTACAAGACTTCTACTGGCAGAATTCTCAGGGTCACTGAGACACGCAAACCATCCCACCACCATAAGCTAATGATCCAGCTGGGGGAAATTACCACCTAAAAATTGGAGTTGGAGGAAGAGATGGAACGCTAAAAAAGCCAGGTATTGAAAAGCTGAAGCCGTTTTATAGCAAATCCATCCACTATAACATTAAAAAGAATATTACGAGTGCTGAGGAAAGAGAGAAGGCAGTTAAACGAATGCAAACGGGAATTAAAGGTGGACTTTATCATTACTCGAAACTGCCTGAAAAAGAGAGACATAAGTTCTGCCCTTCAAACTCAAGATGTAAATCCAAGAAGGGCATAAAATGTATTCCCAATCCAGTGTTTATAGATCATCTGGCACCAATTTATGACAGGCTCAGTGGTCTTGTGTTGATGACAAGATGCTTTGCAGGGTACACCCAGAATGCAAACGAATCAATCAATACACCTGTGTGAAACATACCTCCTAAACATAAAAAAGTTTGGAAGCAAGCGAGTGCAAATTGTATCTGCGTCTGCTGCATTGCATTTTAGTAGTATGACACAGAACAACCACAAGCGATAGAGTGCCGCAAAAGAAAGGATTCAGAACGAATGGCTTGAGCTACAAAAATAATCCAGGAACAGCACAAGCAATATAGCTTAACTAGACACGAGAATCAACAACGATGGACCAATCTATACGGCAGGAGCCTTCAATGACCTATTCTTAAAACTCTGATGTGAAAGAACACCGAAGGTTCTTCATCTCATTTAATTGTGATTTGAAAATCATAGAACAGAGTTACATGATCGGATAAGTGTATTAGGTAGTACAATGACAGCTTAATAGTTAAATTAATAAATGCGTCAATCCTAATTGTGTTTTCTAGAAATGGCTATTTCCAGGCAATATTTAACTGCCGGTTGGCGTAGTAACACTAAGCACTCAGTCCCAATTTTTAGACATGCTGATTACTTGAGCTGAAAAATTGCATAAGCATAAGGGGCAGCAAGTTTGTTTTCAGTAATTAACTGTTATTTAAGTAACTGACCTCGTCGATACCTTAACAATAAACTTATACTGTATGGAAATTTTGAATCCAGTATCTGAATTGCTGGAGAGATATCGTTTTAACAAGAAACCAGCTAAATTTATCAAAAGTTGACTTTAAGTGTCTGGACGTAATTTTGTAACGCGCAAAGGCTGTCCAATACAAGTTCACATCAGCACAGAAGCAAAGTTTTTCTGGCAACTACATTCAATCCAACTTTTAAGCATATGACTGCAATTGCATCTACGACATGTAACATTTTCTACTTGCGTTGCTATAGTAACCACAACCATCCGAAGACTACCTAAATTTCCTAAAAACAGAATTCTCACAAATTACTCATTAACTCTTCTATCATTTGCATTATTAAAGAGTATTGGTTAAATCTACTGAATAAATATGATGATTTCTTAACAGACAGGTTTTGAGATAATAAATGTCGTATTTTAGGGATATATTTTGTAACGTGATAGCTTAGAGTGACTAATACTGTATTGTATGATTGACATCCCAATATGTATAATCATGTA
>JAOEHT020262646.1:0-10565 GCA_025448195.2 Parazoanthus atlanticus
TGCACAGTTTATTAATCTAGGGATCAAGGGAATAAATTATATGTAGCAAAGCCACGCAGCGGTTACTTAAACCGTAGCTTTATCTCGGTATAGTGCTGCTATCCTTTGGAACAATCTTCCAAAGGAGACAAGAAACCGTAAAATTCTACACAGCTTTAAAAGAGAGATACATAGAATTACTTTCAAATCGGACTCCCACCCGGCAAAAA
Source organism: Parazoanthus atlanticus (assembly GCA_025448195.2). NCBI lineage: Eukaryota > Metazoa > Cnidaria > Anthozoa > Zoantharia > Parazoanthidae > Parazoanthus > Parazoanthus atlanticus. Next base: position 210 of record JAOEHT020262646.1, read on the forward strand.
CAAACAAACAAACAAACAAAAACAGTTAACATTTGAAAATTCTTTTAAAGTAATTACATAACATACTGAGGGTTTTCAGTTACCGTGTATACATAAAGTTAAAATGATCTGAAACTATACTGAAAGTAGTGGTGGTGGTGAAGGGGTGAAGGGGTGAAGGGGCGGGGGTATTTGTACCTAGGTTTTTCGTACGTCGAATTTTTCCATTTTTCTTAACTTATCAACTGTATCTTGATATTATTCTAAATAGATTATGTTATTTTAAATTCATGCAGAAAATGTGCAAGTTAGGTTTTACTTTCTAATTTTGAACTTTTCAGAGAACAAATGGTTCTAAACTTAAAACGTTTCATTTTAGTTTATTAGTCGTTTTAAGAGATTTTTAGTCAGTAAGATGATGTTTTCTGATTGCTTCCAATAATCATATAAAATTAGCAAAAGTTCAAAAACAGGGAATCGAAGTTGGTGGCCATAATGTTGTATTAGTTTCATATCGGTTTCTTTTTTCATACAAATGTGGCATGAACTGAGAATTAGCTGTCAAAAGTTTTATCTAATTTGATAAAATTTCGATATGAATTATATAGACATCGATTTTTAGGTGCTTGTCACAAACATTTTTCCTCTTGTCTTCAGTTTGCAGTTTCCTAAATAGAAGGCATAGCTAGTTTCTATTTTTCATGGAAAGCGGGAAGGGTGCGTGAACATTGTGGGAAGGATGCGGGAAGATTGTGGGAAGGTACTGGCAAGGAATTGGGAAGGGTATGGTAAGGACACGGGAAGAGTGCGGGAAGAACGCGGGAAGGATGTGGAAATGATGTGAGAAGGATGCCGGAAGGATGTGGGAAGACGCGTAAAGTGGGCAACATAAAAACCTTTTTGTTCAGTTTGTTTATACAATTCATATTCTACCCTTGGCTGAGAGATGGTCCTCAAACCTTTACAGTTGCTCTCTCTCATCCGCGATTAACTAGACGCCAAAAGGCGTTTGTTTAATAAATACAGCATCGTCACAACACGGGAAGAGCCTTTTTTTACTATCTCATCCGCGATTATCCAGACGCCAAAAGGGTTTTATTTGCCGCTAAATACAACATCGTCATATCACGGGAAGAGCCTTTTTATCCCAACGATATCAACAAATCACTTAGCACCTGGACCGACTTGTTTATTTCTGCTGTTAATGAGCACATTCTCAATGGATTTCAATGGAATTAAATGCAAAGTAATGCATATCTCCAAGAAGAAAACTTCAAGCGCAACTAACATGAACTACACCCTTGATGGTCCACAGCTTGAATATGTTCCCTTCATCACTGATCTCTGAGGCATCACTGTCCATCTTCATTATTTCTCTATTTGAGGCTGTAATTACATGTTTTGTACTAAGTTCAAGCAGATTTGCTGCAATTTTGATAAAAATAATTTTTGTGAAAAATCCAAGATGGTGGACATGTTGTGAAACGACTGTTGTCATAGCAACAGTTCTTAATTAAAACTTGATTGTTGTTATGGAAAGTAATTAGCTAACCCAAAGCTGCCTACATACCAAAGGTCGAGATTTTATGTGCAACCACTTGGAAATTTTTTTGGGGGGGGTCCGATTGACCCCCCCGGGCTAATTTGTTTGTAAAAGTAGCTTGGCCGTTTAAGGTTAAATAAACCAAACTAAACTAAACGTTGTCTGATATATTTGTTATTTACAGTGGTTAGAGTTTCCATTCCACAAGGACAGGCTATCTTCATGAACTGTCCAACCGGAAGTCGACCGATGGCCCATGAGGAGTATATGAACGTCACGTCGGACGGTGTATCTACCAAGGAAGCATCTACGGTGGTGTTTAATTCTTGTGAAGAATCTCAGTGCTCGATAGCCATACTTCCCAACGAAAACCCGTTGAAACACAAAACTCTCGTCTTTAATTATACTTGCCAGCCAGGTGAGTTGCATTATATCCCCCCTCCCCCGGGGGGGGGGGGTACTCCCTTACATGAGGTATATAGGTATGTGCGGCGCTAAAGGGTAGGGTTTTCGAGCCGCTCTTGCTCTCAAATTAGGTATAGATTTTGAACTTTTGGTCTGAAATTATGTATCGTCTTTTTTTGGACGAAATTGTGGGGATATGCCACATGGCTCGTTCAGTTTTAGAGGGTTGGCCTGACAATGGGTAAAAACTTAACATCAGGTCTGAAACTGGGTAGGGAAAGACACATAATTTGGTCTGAAAACAGGTAAAGGTTCCACGAAGCGCGCCGCACACCCCCACAAAAACTACAGTGAGCCCCGGGTTTATAATACAAGACTGAAATCAGATATATGCTGCATTAAATTAAAATTGGTTAAAATGTTCTGGATTCGTGGCTATCCGGGATCATTTTGTTACGGGGTTCGCAGAACCGTGGACAATAACAACAAAACAACAAGAACAAACTTCATTCGTGATCTCTTGGACATACATACAGAAAATATTATTACTTATCGTCCTTGTTGCTAAAAATGAGAGCACGGCTACTTAGGAATAGATAAAAGCTAGTTGAGCTAAGCAGCTAGGGCCATGCAGTATTCTTAATGTTTGATAATTATATTTGAGAGGACGAAGAATATACAAGTATAAGTATCTTTGTCTGTATAAATATTAAAGGGAAAAGAAAGACACACTAGAAAATATAACATGTTTAAATATAAAGTTATACAAATACTACAAAATAAAGCATAAAAAAACAATGCAACTGGGCATAAGTTCAGGCGAAATGCATCAAATATCTAGATAGCTATTCAGGATATGATTGTGACTTTGTTGCAGCAAATCCAAAAAATATCTTTAGGGTGATGTTACACGGAACGATTGTTAATGCAACAATGTTGCTCAATAAATGACATAGTGTAACAGAGTGTGGAACGCATTTTTAGCCCATCATTTTATTATGGCAACATGTTGCAAGTTTTTGAAGATGGTTTAACGGTTTAACGGTTCTTATTTTCCACATATTATATTTACAAAATATATAGTATAAAGTAATTGATAGAGTGGAGGGTGTAGGATTTACAACCCAAGGGGTTAGTCAGGCAATCCCGCACCCTTCTGCATTTGTACAGAGTAAGAAAGGCGGTAACTCAAAGCAGATTCAGAATATAGTGGACTTTACATGGTGTATAGTTTGTAATATATTGGGTACAAGAATATAGACTAAGTACTGTAGGAGAAGACTTTTTCCAAAAGAGAAACAACAATAACATTTATTGTTTAAGGAGATAGTCTTTGTATATTTTCCTAAAGATTCTAATAGACAAGCTCAATGTTTTTATTTCTAAGGGCGTTTCATTCCAGTTTTTAACTGCAGCATATTTTGCCCCAGACTGGCCATACCTGTGGTTTTCGCGTGGGAGAAAGAAAAAAAAGAGAGAAAACTAACTACTTGATGCAATTGCACTACAACACTAGGTAATATCGGCCACTTAGAACGTTTTAAAGTGTCATTATATCGAAGAGCTCTAAAACATGGACACCCACCTAACTCCGTTTCTTCGGTGAAGCTTACACCAAGTCTCTTGGATATGTAGTGGTCCCCAGTTCATTCGCGTTTTGTTTTTTGTGTCGGCCATCTTTGTTTCGTGTTGTTTGAGAATTGCCACTCGGGAATACTACAATTTGTCTCAGAGATGAAGACAACCAATCGTAAGTGCTAATTACTGTTATAATTCTAACACATCCCACAGTAAAAATAGATTGCTGTACAATATGACAAACATACGTACTCGTTCATACACGCCGGTTAAATAATAAATAGTTAGAGAAATCCCCGATTCCAGCCTCAATTCAAACTTTAGTCTCAATAGGCAAATGAAACTTTTGCAGTTTTGAAACCACGTAGATATTTGTTAAAGCTGGTACAAGAACTTTAAAACCATTCTCCAAATTGTCCAGGGGCCAGCCGAAGAATCGAGTATATCAGGTCACAGCTATTGTTGTATATTAATGTATGTAGAAGATCAATTGGAAAATGACAGGTGTTTAACGAATACGACTAAAACGGGAAAACCCATTCTGGGCGCTAAAGGCTGCCGTAACTTTGGGAGAGGTATAGCGAAGTGGTTACGACTAATTCACTTAGCCAACTTGCAATATTTACCCTGATAACAGAGTTTTCTCTGTCACTCATTTGCTCGTGAGAACGACATTTAAGAAAAATATGTCAGCTGACTTGTTGCGAACTTTAGGCTATTCTCGGCCTAACGAAATTAAGAGAGAACAAAAGTTTGTAAATCCGAAACGTTATTTAACTTGCGAGTCCGAGAAGAAATATCGAAAAGAAGATTATTCCGAAGAAAAGAAAAAATGACAATGTTTAATCAACCACGCAAAGAAGTTACATTTCTTGAAGCTCTTGTTGCTATTGATATTACTGTAGCAGCAAGCACTGAATCTTTTTCTTGTTTTACAAAAAGCCATGTCGATTCCATCAAAGTGGCTTTATATAAAATACCGATACTAACAAAACGAATAAGTATGCGTGTTTAGAACGGGGACAAATTATTAGACACCCCTTTGTAGCAGAAAAACAATTTAAGGCTAGTTTTAACTGCTGAAATAAAAGAAAGGAAGACCAAGTGTGCGAAGAGATGAAACAAGCTCACTCCAGTGTTTCTTTATCTTTCCTTTGTTTTAAGTTTCTTGTGGCTATTCATTCTTATTCGTTCGAATAAGAATGTATTCTGCTGACTATTCTGCTACCCGGAGCAGAATAAACGGAACGTATTCCAAGTAGTTGAGTATTCCGGAGTTGTCAACAAGACTCGCGCTTCTCACAAAGGAAAACCAGGTGGCCAGCTCGGTGTATTTTCACGTGCACTGTACTGTATTCTGTTTTTTCACTTCCTTGTAAATGTTCGCGTATTTGGTTGCACGAGTAAAATTCCTGAACTATTAAGCTGACCGCCAAATAGCGTTGGGTTTAAATAACAATAATAATAACAGCAAAAATAATAGTAATAATAATAATAATAATGAAAATAAAGACAATGATAATGATATTAAACGATAGCGACAATAACAATGATTTCATAAGAATATAAACTAAGCAAAAATAACGATAATAGTAACCTCGGTTTATTTCTTAAAATTGCGTTTATCATGCAGTCACCCTATAGGTACTTTTTCGCATTGACATACCAGAATACTTTTCCTAACCTCGCCAAACTGTTATTTGATTTTCTTGGGCCTGTTTAAATTTAGAGGTCGTAATTTACTCGAATTTAATCGAAACCGTTAAACTTTAGTGTAAACCAGACATCTGAAGAGTTTATTTTTAGTTTAGATAAATAGATCTTGACCGACAAATTATGTTATCGGACTTTCAGAATTTCGGTTTCAGACGAACATTTGCGGGCTTAACGGCTTTAATTAAAGTCGACTAAAGTACGAATGACGTCTAAAACAAATTAGTACCGTATGTTTACTCTTCAAATGTTGGGTCCCAAACTTCTAATAAAAGCACGTGCAAGGTGTCACACGAATGGGAATTAATTGTAGATCCCATCCACAAATCTAGATTTTCACTTGAAAACGCAGCTTCTTTTTCCTTCTATTTCGGCCTTCCGTCCGCACAGAAGCGATGAAAACGACAAGTACATTTTTCATCAGCGATAACAGAACTTTTGAAAACACCGTTTACTTGAACTGGAGTATCTTTTCAAGAACACTGACGTCATAATGAAATTGCGTTTGCGTGGATGCACTGAGAAAATGGTCTGGATATGTCTTGACTTGATTGCGTTTACACCTTGTCCACAAGAGTTCCATAAATTTATGTGTGGAGAATGCTAAAATTTAGACTGATATTGAAGCAACTAGCCGTTAGAAAGTCCACAAAGGTGGCGGTTGCTCAGAAGTGGGTTAAATTTAAACTAGACTTTGTCCAACTTTTAAATCAACTCTCTTCACGTAGTAATACGTACTCCACTGCTTGCGAATTGGATGAAAAGTATTGTTGAAGCATTTGTCGGAAATCATAATAGACTACACATAGCCGAAGGCTATTGTACCCATATACTTAAATCCGAAATAACAGCACAAAACAGACCATAACTCATAAGGAGACACATGTGAAACTCTCATCATTCTCATCAAATTTTGAACATGTTTAAAGTTGATGAGAATGTGCAAGAGTCAATGTAAGTGCATGAGAGTTGGCCATGGTGGTCAAAGGCAAGTGAGAGTTTGAACTCTCATGAATCAACTCCCATTGACTCTCTTGCTCATTTGACTCCAGCTTTGGGCCGATGCTGATTCAACCATAAAATTACACATGCTTGAAGATTTGTGAATCATATTTAGTAATTTATTTGTTCCGGTTTGGACCACATGTGATTAATATGTAATTTTTTTTCAAAAAAAAGAGAACATAACAAGTATTGAATTGAACAAAAATATATGACATAATTAGACTATACATCCATAACTTGAGTCAAGTCTTTCAATGTTTTAGATTAACAAATAATATGATATAGATCTAATATATTATTTAATAACACCATTCCTTATATTCATAGAGCTTTATATAAGTTTTATAAGTGACTTTACTAGAAGTTAAGATATGAAATAGACTATTTTTAGATAAAAATCATGAAAATTATGAAATTAATGAATTTGAATCAGTTAAAATCTATGGACCAAAATACTTTATTAAAATGCCTTGCGATGCATGTGTGTGTCTTAGTGTTGCAGATTAATAATACTAAATATATTTATCTACTATTTAAAAGATTAATAAAGAAAGCATTGGACAAAATTGCTATCATCAAAGCCCTTCGAAATGATAGGAGGGGAGGTAGGTGCATTACTGTCACAGTATATTAATTAGTGTGATCGAGCCATCAGGCCAGTTTATACTCACCAGGGATTTAAAAAAGATGATTGAACTAGTTGGAGTTGGAACAAGCAGAGTAAGAGTTGGAGGTTTACTGGGGGCTTCACATTAGCAACATTTACTAGCCTCATTTCCGACACCTATTTCTGCCACAGTTTTACTCAGTCAACAAAAGAATTTATCTATGCATGATGCCTTGTTTTGAAGCCACTGCTCACAGCAACTCAATAACATAATTTATGTTACCCTTGAAAGTATTAATATTTTTATCTGTTTCAAGATATTGAGCTGTGACTAAGGAGATGTCCATAGAATAATACATTCAAGGATAATGTGCTTGTGTATGTGTTGTTTTGGTCCTGAGTGTGAACACACACCTTAAACACAGAGCGATCGTATATCTGAAGGCTGAGGATCTGAAAGACAATGCAATTCAACCAAGCATGAGAGTGGTCTCTCTTAGTTGATTTGCATTGTCTTTCAGCCAATGAAGAGGTTTATAAATGTTAGTAATTGACAGGCTGAGACCCTCAGCCTTCAGATACAGGATCGCTCCGTGTTTAACCAGCCAGTACCAGGTTTCATTACTGGTCTGGTTTTTGTGCTACTGCTACTTTCTTCACTGGACCATCATTGGAGCCTTTTGACAGGAACATTTAACCTCTCATCTCATAGACCCATCTCACACTTTTTGAGTCAATTGAAAACCTGATGTTAGCATTCTCTAAATGCCAGAAATGTAAAGAGCAGGTCAAAGTTAGTATATACCAAAAATTTAGGGGCTTAATATTGAAAACTCTGACACTGGCGAGGTTTTTGAAAACAAAAAATACCCCAACATTTTAAAAGAAAATGTATGAGAATTTGCGTGGGATCCAGACTGGAAGAGCATCAATGCCCATCCAATGCAAAATTTCCATACATTCTCTGTTAAATTTTCTGTTTTTAAGAACATTACCATTGCCACAGTATTTCAGTAGTAAATCCCCAAATTTTGGTACTTAGTACTAACTTTGACCTGTTCTTTTCAATTTCTGACATTTATCAGGTTTTTAAAAGCATTCGAGGAAGGTCTATTGTCCCCATTTTTATCAGTTATTTGTATATACTGTTTAATGGGGTTAATGACCGAAAAATTAATTAAGAAAGTATGCATTTGTTGTCAGTGACAAACCGTCATTTCTGTTTAAACCCTTGGTGCCAGCAGTTTGCCAGCTCTCACATTTATAGCACAAAAAGATGCCAATTAAAGAGTATTTTGGCACAACTGTGTTCTAGACTGACATTGGTGCAAGAGCTAACATCTGGCCGGCACTGACTGTCAAGGTTGTTTCATCCCAAGGCAGTCTATCAACCCAGGTGTTCTGAGTTTTCATACAGTGTATTTGGTCCATGGTGTCCAGGTTTTTAAGAGATGTTCTGTGTTGTTCTGGTCATGGAGTGTTTTGACAGTGTTTCCGGTGCTGTGTAGTTCTAGAAATACCCATACTTTCCCCACAGAGGGTTTTTGGAAATTACAAGGGGGAGAGGGGGTAGGTGAAAACCAAAATCCCCACCATCGGGTATTTTCTTAAACTACACATTGAGTTATCTATAATTGTAAAGTATTTTCATTCTTTGACAATAATTGTGAGGATGTGGCTCTGGGGTTTGTGAGAAAAAGTAAGAAATTGCAAGAATTGCGACTTATTTGAATGAGTTGACAGGTCTGATTTTAGTCTTATTTGTTGAATAGGTGTGATTATTGCTTTATGTTCTGTTTTGTTTCTTTGTCTCCAGTTCGTTCGGGAGTTCGACAGGGGTATCAGGGAGAGCAAGGCGAACACAGGTGAAACTCCAAGTTTTAAGTAGACTACAGTAGTTAAGATTAGTTGGTAATTTAAGAAACATTTTGTGGACATCTTATTTTCCAAAAAGAAGACTTGTGAGATGTTGTTGTTGTTGTTCAAGTTAAGTTTTCAAAAACATATAATAATCTTTTAATTGACAGTTACATGTAGTATGGATGTTCTGATTGGTTGAAAACCCATGTGACATGAGAGTATGTCCCAGATGTTTTCATTATAGACATTGATTTTAAGTTATGTGTGTTTATTTTTAAAGTTGATTATTTTATACATTAAAGAAATATATTTTAAAGGTTTACCATGTGACATAGTCAGATGTCAGCACTTAAACATTATCAGGAAACCACACCGCCATGCTTTGTGGTTTTCCTGCGGCACTGTAACTTGTATCTGTGTGTTGACATTGGGCTATGCACGTGGAAAACTATTTTATATATCTTAAATGTCACACTGGAGTTTGATATTCAAGATTATAAGGCTGCAGTGTTCTCAACAATGGAGTATTTTCATTTCAATATGTCAGAAAGGTGATGCGTCGCGGAGTGTTGATGACTATGTTACAACAAGCGGCTTCACAGCTGCCCATGTGGATGGGAAGATCATCAGAAAGGTACCAAACACCCAGTTGCACCACTTTGGTTTGAGTAGAGGGAGAGGTAGGGGGAGAGGAGGGGCAGAGGAAGGGGTACTGCCAAATTTTGGAAATCTGACCTGAATATGACAAAAATTCCCAGAATGTATAAATTTGAGCCCAAGTTTCACACTAAAGTTTGCAAAAAAAAACATTTATAAATGTCATACCATAGCTAAAAAAATTACAGTGCTCTTGAAAAGTTTTTTCTCCAGGTGCACAAAATTGTGCAAACCAGTTTTAAATTTTCAGGCACACCACCTAAATTTTAGTCATACAACCAAGTTAGAACAAATTGATCTTACAGGTCTGCTCTATCATGCAGTAGTTTTTGTTGATCTTTTGTCTGAAATAATTATTGGTGAAATAAAGGATTGCAATCTCTTGTTGCAATTCACCAGCTGTATCTAGTCACACTTGTGTGGCACACTTCTGTGGTGCATCTGTGAGGTGCACTTGTGTGATGCACTTGTGTGGCTCACTTGTGTGGTGCACTTGTGTGGTGCACTTGTGTGGCTCACTTGTGTGGTGCACTTGTGTGGTGCACTTGTGTGGCTCACTTGTGTGGCTCACTTGTGTGGCACACTTGTGTGGTGCACTTGTGTGGTGCACTCGTGTGGCTCACTTGTGTAATACACTTGTATGGTGCACTTGTGTAGCACACAGTTTGTGTGGTGCACTTGTGTGGAATACTTTTGTGGTGCACTTGTGTGGCACACTTGTATGCCTGAGTTGATTGTTTTAGGCACATTTGAAATAATGTTTGTACCAAAAGAAGTTTATATAATTGACATGGTTTAATATCTCCCCAGCCCTCCTCAGTTGTGTGGTGCAACTCCTGCAGAGAACAACTATGTGGCAACAACAGGAGATCATGTAAGATCATTAATTTACAATAATTATGTTATTAAATAGTAGTTGCAGCAGCAGCAGCAGTAGTAGTAGTAGTAGTAGTAGTAGTAGTAGTAGTAGTAGTAGTAATAGTAGTAGTAGTAGTAGTAGTAGTAGTAG
>JAOEHT020262719.1:0-10564 GCA_025448195.2 Parazoanthus atlanticus
TAAATAAACTCACCCTTTGGATTTTTGATTGTTGTTTTCGTTGCCCTCATTGGAAAACCGATCAGCGGTATCATCTTCCAAGCTTTTCTTCCAACGTGACAGAACAGTTGTTTGTCTACCAGCTTCAGTCAACATTCCGTCCTCAGTGTGTTTAGGAGTTACGGCCTTCTTGTAAAACTCTGGGCTAGAGCTACTGCTCCGTGGCGGGCTGAATGTGGGAGAACTGTTCCTTGACAGTGATTGGTTCAGCTCCTTCAATGATTCGTTCAACTGTTCGTTTTCGATTTTAAAATGAACGTATTTCTTTTCAATGTTCTTCTTCTCTTTATGAACATCCTTTAGAATATTTTCGAGTTCACGTATCTCTGTCCATATTTGTCTCTTGTTGTGTTTCCACGGTTCACTGCGTTTCTTCAGTTTATCGTTTTGGTATTTTATCTCATTCTCTGACATTTCCAAACTGGATTTCAGCAGCTTATTCTCCCGCCGCATTGCTTCAACCTCCTCCTTGTAGCCGGACAGGAGAGCCCTCGTCGATGACAGCTGTAAGTGACTCTCATGTACTTCAGACAGCACGCTGCTGTGGCTGTCTCGCGCATGCGCTAGAGCTCCTTCCATGTCTTGTATTTTACCTTCGAGGCTCTTAATTACTGCTTGGTCCGCCTCCGATGCGATAGTCAAAGCGTTCACCTGTTTATCCGACTCTCCAAGCCGTATCCGCAAGTTCTCTATTTCACCTTGAAGATTTAGATATTCGTCTTCCTGCAAAATCTGGTATCCGTTCGCTTCTGGAACAGGCAAGAGCCTGGGACCAACATTCGATGGGCTAGAACCTCCACGGCGCATGTTCTGGACTTTTTGTGCAAGCATTCTGTTATCATTTTCAAGGTCTATACAGATCTCTTGCAGCTCTAAGTTCTCATTTCTAAGATCCTGCAACTGCTGCTCATACTCCATTCTCATGCCAAGGATCTCCTTGTCCAGACTATTGATTTTCTCCGCTAAAAACTCGCTTTCTCCGTTCTTGTACTGATAGTGACTCTTCATAGTAAACAGAGCGTTTTCCAGTTCCTTTATTTTTGCTCTCAGCTCGGAATACTCTTTCTCGTTCGCCATAAGATTCCCAAGTTGCTGCTTGATCTCACGATTTTCGGAAGTGAGTTCATCCAGCTCGTCCTGAAGTCGGGTGATATACTCTCGTTCACCTCGGTTTAATTCTGCTTCACTTTCCGCAGTCAAGTCTCGGTATTTTGACATTTGATCTTCAGCGACTTGGTGTAGTATATCATGAAGTTTCTCGCGGAACCTTAGGGGAACTTGCTCCAGCGGAGTTCCTTCAAAAGCGTCCTCAAGTTTTCTTTTCAAAGTTAACAAAGTGTCAATTTTAGTTTCCTCAACCTGCAGCTTGTACATGAGCGCAGATTGTTCAATGCTGTTTAGATAAGCCATGAATTGGTCATCCTCTGAAATAACACTATTATTCTCCAGGTCACCATCACACCCCTTGTCTTCTTCAGTATCATTAGTCAGCGGTATAGCATAATCTGTTGAAGTATCGCCAGTCGATGAACCAGGTGTAACCTGGCCTTCTGATTTAATGGTGCTGGTATTCACTGTTGCCCAGGTAACGGTGGATTTGACTGCCATGTCTGCAGTGTCTTCCTCCGCTGGCAATTCTTTTACATCTTTTTCGGGTTCTGAGGTAGAAGTCATGGAGTCTTCGGATTCCACCGAATTTTTTGCGAAGATATCATCAAGCCCTGTAAACTGAACTCGCTTGGCAGATTTTGGTGTGGTTTCTCGATTTTCCTTTTCTTCATTGGCTTTTCGTTTCAGTTGCGAAGAATTGTCCATGTCTTCCGCTTCGTCGACTTTTGTTTCTTTCATTTCGTTCACCTTACTTTCCAGATTTATTCGTGACTCCGTTATCGAAGTCGTTTTCTCCATTCCTTTATCTTCTTTTGTCATTTCTACACACTGCATTTCGTTTTGTTCTTGAAAATCAACATTGCCTACATGTTCCTCGGTGGTTTCCGGCCTTAATTCCGTGGAATTTTTCGGTGTTATTTCACGAAGGTTCTGGTCAATGAATTCATCAGTTACGCAACCTTTCTGAACTGCATCCATCATAAATTCCATAAATCGTCGATCAACACTTGTCACCCTTTTCTTGTCTTCACTATCACCGTTTCCCTCTTGTCCGTCTGAAAAGTTGAAGCTACTATCCTGAAGTGATAACAGGAACTGCAGATCTTGTGGCAACGTCGATCCAATATAAGTGTTACTTTGTTCTCTGGAACTCTCTTCATCTGGAAGCGGCGTCATCAGTAAAGGTTGAGACGTTGTCATTGTTTTCTAGCAAAGACAAAAAAATATCAATAGAGATTAGCTTAGCATTCGAGTTAAATCAACAAAGCGCATCGCACACAAAACACCCCTGTCAAGATAAGTTGTTCTTTCATAAAAGGGGGTAAAATGACAAACGAATGTCACAGCTCGGGGTCGTGAGAACCGTGTTCATACAATAAGAATTTTCAAGAGATAATTCCGGATAATTCCAACATCAATTGTTATGCCTAACAATTTGAGTTTCTTATGACACGCTACACAATAATTCTGCTTTTTTAGACATTTTTACACATTTGGATTGAAAATTCATATCGTGAATAAAGTTGGTCAACATTTACATAATCAGAGCATGTGAAAGTACGATACTAAAAGGATGAATATATGCTCAAAATCGTGTTTTAAAATATGTACATGTTACAATGTAGATGCGATGAAATACTAACAATGATCTTGTTAAAAAGGGAATGATTCAAAAGATACACACAAAAAAACGTGATAAGTGTTTCAAAAGAAAGACTCAAGAAAAGCCGCAGCTTCTGAAATAAAACACAATAAGATGTTGGATTACATTGATAATGACGCACACTTAGAATACATTTATTCCCGTAGCTTGAAATCCTGTCTCCAAATACATAAAACGATTTTTTCGTATTCAACTGTAATCATAGGTAGCACAGTGTTTACGGCTTAAGTGGGGGGTTGGGAGGGAAGGGGGTGGATTGGGCAAAATGTTGAGAATGATTAAAAGATTATGCAAAAGAAGAAAAATAGAAAGAGTGCACAGCAAAAACTTCCAGAACTTCCACTTACGACCTTAGTGACACAAGTTTAAAACAGGCTTACACGCTAACGTATATAAATATTACAAAAGAAAACGATCAGCAACCACAATCTCCATCATGCACTACACGTTTTCTTAATAAGAACCAGTAAATTTTGGCTGAGGCTGAGCTGTTCTTGATTTTTTGGCGACTTTAGCCTCAAATTGTTCTTAACACGTTCTTATTTCCAGATTAAGTATGCCACTCACTGAATTCGATGTAGAAAACAATACACTGACATGGTCAGTGCATGTAAGCTATGTACTTCATGTGCAACGCCAAAGCTACTAGTAATATTGCATATTTTGTTGCCAAACTGAGCCGTTTTTAAAGGAATTATACATGCATCTAGTGTTAACCGAACGTTGTGTTTAATATGAAGTTGATGTTACCGTTTAAAAGAAAACGTCAATTTTGGTTAGAACGTATTCGTGAACTTTACAATTTTATCTATGGACTTTCATTCAATAAAACACTGAAATTATGAACTTCAGCCTGAGCTTGTTTATAGCTTGTTCTTAGTTTTTGGGCAAGTTCTTATAAAGTTTGTTCTTGTACAAAAAAAGCGTGTAGCTTAAGTTATGCGGTATGTTTAAACTTCGCTATTAAGCGGAAACACGAGTGAACAATTAGTGTGTGTCGTTTTAAAAACAAGCCGATCACCGCCCCGGAAGGTATCAAATACTCTAAAATTATAGACAACACTTATGTAGTTGTCATTATGAAACTTTCGTCCTTAGCAACAGTTATTATAATATCACAAAAAATGAATCATTGGCAAATCAAATGGCTGGGGAATATTAATGGAAGGCGGTGGTCACATAACACCGCATGATGCAAGTATCATTCTGATACAAGATACAAGTTCTATTCCACGTGCACGTTTAAAATATAGTTCTCATTCTGGAATGAAAGTATAGTAGAAAACATCGGCGGGTCGAAAATATCGAAGTCAGTGATCAGCCGACCAACCAGTCTGCACTTGGCTAACAGTTCTGTACCGCAGAACGTTCTCGTACATCATTCACATGATGGTTAACTCGCGGCTGGATTTCGCTCCGGAACAAACATTAATTTTCGATCCAGTGCTGCTATGACGGGGTGAACTCATTCTGGAATGATTCACACACGTTAACTCGTTTTGAGATTTAGAGCAGCCGTTCGTTCCGGTTATTCTTACCTGAATTATTCCCGACTAATACTGGAAATTCTTGATATCCGGTATACATTCTGGTCATTCTGCCAACTGGAGTGGAGCAGGATAAATTTTACGGAATGTATTTCAAGTATTCTAGATTTCCAGGATATGACTAGCTCCCAAACGAACGCATAGTGTGACCTATTCCGGCTATTCTTATTCCGACATAATAATAATAAAGCCTTTTTTAGGAGCACAGTACAGAGTCTCAGTGCTCTTGCAAAAATGAAAAGACTAACGAAAAATTACAATACGTTACATCTTATAGTCGAATTGTGATAAAAGTCCCAACCGAACACACTCTTGGAAATGAAGGTGCCATATGAATGAATACAGAGTCTCAGAGTGGAACTGCCGGGGATGAAGTTGTATCGGAATGAAACGCAATCAACATTGCGCCTAAAGTATTCTAAAAGCTCTTACAAATCCCATTCACTGGTCGGCATAGTGGCTGGTTAAGGTTTTGTATACATAGTAATACGCTTAGTGCTAGTCGTATGTAAACTAAAACATCTTACCTTTGAGTGTTTGGGGGTGAGAGGAGAGTATGTCGCCGCTCTCAATTCGTCTTGCAATGCCTAAGGTTTATAATAAAAAAGAGCACCCAAGCGTCAGGTATATTTTATAGTTTCACATTCAATTCATATGCAGATATTGTACTGAAAGCCCAACCATAAATAGCTGCGTACGTGAAGGTAGTTAAACCCATGTGAATCAGAGGATTTTACACACAGACGCTTCATGTCACGATAGGCTTAAATGGAACTGAATGACGCGAATTATCGTTGACGGATTTAACATCAAAGAAACTGTTTGGCTCCTAAATTGGTTCGCGATGCGGGTGAATGAGAACCAGTCCACGCTTATATGTTTTCGTTTGAAAAAAACTTTTCTTTTGTTTTGGCCTTCCGTCCACACTTTAAAGATAAAAAACAGTAGTGCACATGAACAACAGAAACGGAGCTTTTCGAAGACGCTTTCCAAAGTGGAAAGTTTTGGAAACGCCGTTTTCACGTATTCGTGTTGGCGACTGAAACCGATACTATTCTGAAGTGCCGACGTCACGGCAAGCACTTGTATTTGTGTGGACGGCTCACAGCTTCCAGCCCAGTCCACCGCTGAAGTCAATAATAATCGGTTGCTCATGCTCAGTGGACGGATCGTTTTAGCGTTTACCTATCGACAAGTAAAAATGATACAAAACTACTGTGTGGACGAAAACTATTGATATGATTTTGATAACAAGTTTGCGTTTTCAAACAAACACCTACGCACTTGGACGGGGCCAGACTCTTCAAGTTCAATAGACTTTTCAAAGTTGTTCAAATCAAACATTTTACATGTGTTATTTCGCACTTTGTTCTTTACTAGTCACGAAAAGTATATGAAAAACCAAAATCGATTATCAAATGTTTATCGAACGCACCTTCGAAAGATGTCTTCCTCTAACATTTTTCCCAAACCAGTGCAAAATGTGTTTACATTTTAAAAAGGTAAAGCAACTTTATTTAACGAGGGTAACACGTGTTAGTAATTAACTGATAAACTTGTGGCCCTCGGTGCGCACTTTACCCCCCTTCCTCTGTCAGTGCTCCGTTTTACGGGTATTTAAAGCCAAAGCTACACGGATCAGAAGAAAGTCGAAACAGACGTTGGAGTCATCGAGGATCGAACCGGGGACCTTCAGCTCCGAAGGCCGCGCACTAACCAACTGAGCTACGCCTGCTTCTATAAACATTTAGTATAAACATTTAATATAACATTTAGGAAGAAACACATAACAAAAATGCAGCCGCCCTGGCAAGCTTGAGGCTAACTAATTAACTTCGTGAACGTATAATTCGTTGCCCGAACCAGAAATTTATGTAAACTGAGATCAGCATAGCTAGCTCAATAGGGTTTTTTGCTCTATTAGACGTGTTCAAATATAACAGCAGCTGGCCAGCGAACTTTTGCTTATAAAGCAGTCAAAATCTGGAATAATTTGGACAATAGTTTAAAGAACAGTCCCTCCATTAAAGCTTTTAAAGCTTCAATGAAAGAACACTTGCATTTAAATTTTGATGTGTAGATTTATTATTTAAAAAGCGATATGTAAATTTAATTGAGTCTTTTTTAAACATTGTAAACATTTTTTACGATATTGTAAATAGTACCTGAAAAGCCCCAAGGGGAGTTTACTATTAAAGCTTCTTATCTCCTCTCTTATATAAACTCACTGCACGTGCATGTTCGTGTTTTCATCGCACAACACATTATCGATACTGAACCGTTTATAAGTGTGAACGAATGAATGAATAAATGAATTTAAATTACTGTACGAGGTTTCTCACTGACGTAAGTGGTCTCTTCAACCTTATCTTTTTTAGTTTATGTAATTCGACTGAGTCAATTACTTGTTCATTATATTCTTTTTCTTAAAATCTGTAACGTCACTTGATAATTCAGTTTTTATACTGCAACAAAGTGAAATAAACAGCAACTATTATTATTGATTATCTAGTGATGACGTACAGATGTATTAAAACCACTTCCAATTTATGTTGATTGTCCTAATCTTGGAGTTCGGTCACGACAATGCAACTATGGACAGTCTTATTGAAAAAGCAACAACTGTGGACTCCTTTACAGATATTCCCATAGTCGCAACTGCGAGCCCAAACTCGCCCGAAACATCGATTTTAGGAGTTCTGGCGAATTCAGTTCAATCTCCAATCTTCAATGTTTTTCATTCTAGCTCAGTGAACTAAACTGTTTATATGTGACAGGAACTTGAACGAATTTAAGTTACCTTACATTAGGTTTCTCATATAGCTCATTGAAGTGGCGGTCTTTTGAAACTTTTTTAGTTTATGTAATTCGATTGAGTCAAACCAAAACGTTGATGAACTATTTATAGTTTGGTGGGCTCCTTACTTAACTAGCTTCTGAGGACCACATTCCACAGAAATATTCTATATCGCTTGATGACGACAACTGATAAATTACTGACACCTATACCTGAAAGACTGAAAACAACAGAATACGCAAAAGGAAAACCGGCACAAAGTTTCAAACTGATTTTAATACTAAGAGTAACAATTTTTGTATTAACAAGTGAAGCATAGCTACCTGAAATGCAATGGGCCAGAAATTCTATTTTGGACAGCTGGCGCACAAATCATAAAATTAGTGGTTTGTAAATTGTTCGCTATTGAATAAAAAGCAGGAGTTGTTTATGACATGCAGCCGATATTTTTAAATTGCATTACTTCAAAGGGTGGAACAAAAAGGGTGGGAAAAAACAAAAGAGTGCTATAATTAAAATTAATGGCCAATATTCATGAATGACCAGTGGGATATATGGAAGCTTTCAAAAAGAGAATCGAGTTTTGTCCTCGGGCGATTTTTAAAACACGAACATTTCTATTCACTTGGCTGGCAACAAAACAATCGTTGGCCTACACGAAACACGAATGTTGTTGAATGTTGATGTATGGCAACAAGCAACTTTGCATGGGGAATTTAGAGTCTTACCAGTATCTCTATAAATTATGGAGATTCATTTGATAAAACTAATCTAAAATGAGTAATAGAAAAGTATTGGAAATTAAAAACGGTAAAAATACAAAAGTAGTTTAAAAGTCTCAATTTTGGCACCGATCTGTGTGCCTTCATCAAGATAACGAAATGATTAACATACGATAAAAACTGAAACTGCATTATCTAAAAGCCTCAAAAAATCTTAAAACTGACAAGTATGGTAGCGGGAATTCTTTCCTTTAATTTATGTCGGTTTGATCAAATGTGGAATGTAACGACACTAAAAACAAACATTTGTTATGATCATGATCAGTCACGTTCTTTTCTTGGCACAATTAGGGCGGATGTCGTGTTGTGCTATAAATGAACAAAGGAACTTTGACTTGACTGGAGTGTCGTTTGTGCCTTTTTTGCTCCGTGGTGGCGATTTCAGGCCATTTTGAAAGGGACCAAAAATCGTCGAAATGTTCCCTAATTTCATTACTGAGAAAAAACTTCAACCAAGAGTGATTTCATTTGAGGAGCAGGTTGCGACCTGGGGGGAGGGGGAAGGGGACTCTACCCAAGTTTTGGTAGGAAGTTGTCGCCCGGGCTGTAAAGTTTATGTCAAATACTGAGCATTTTTCCTTCCCTGTTTAAATCTCGAGTATAAATGATATGCGAGAAATATTTTCGGCCGACATTGAAATTATCCTCGTGAGCCGAACAGCTGACCCTGTCTATGATAGTGACAGGAGTCAAAAGTATACCCTGGCCTGCTAAAAATCAGCTGCAGAAATGCATGTACTGTCCCCGTATAGTCCATACATGGAAGTGCCATATATCGGTCAACTCGAAATTCCCATACAAATTCTTATAAGTTTGCTCGATGCAGCAATTTTCCCTTTCGTAAACAGTCGATGGAAATACAACTAATACTAACCCTGACCCTAACCCTAACCCTCACTACTCCAATTCAAAATTAACTCTAGAAGAAGAAACTAAATAGAAAAAAGAAGCTAAGTAAAACAAAGATAAAATAATTACCGTGTTTTGAACCCGTGGCCGCTGTCATTCCAGTCCTATACACTATCACTTCGCCAACCGAACTCCCTTCGTTGCAGTTCACTGATATTTTTTTACTGTATATACACATATATACCACAAATGGCATCGACTGTTATAGATGGAATCGACCGTTTACTGAAGGGAAATTGGCCTCGATGCCATATGTCAACAACGCCCGTTCATAGTTTGAGCCTCCTGTGGACTGTTTCGTTCACAAAACGGAAACAACCGACCAACCTGTATCGCTGCGTGGGACTTCGCCTGTTGTTCCACTAAATTCTTCAAAGTGTTCGGCGACACTGCGACAAGAACACCGGAGGTAAATTAGTAGTCACACACGCAGCCAAAACACCTCCAATGGCACTTAGACTTACTTGAGAGTGTGTGTCTTCCGAACTTTCCTTGAAGATAGATATTCAGAAGCCAATTTCATTCCAAAATCCTGAAATTTCGCTCTGGTTTCTGAAATGCTTTCCCAGTGTTCCCAACTGTGCCCTTGGAAGCTAAATTACCACGTATTACTTATATGCAAGAATATTCCACCGTTTTTACTAACGAGTAATGTTTGTCTTTGCATGTGTAGTGTGAACAAACCTTTACCCTTTGTTATGGACAATTCAAATGTGGAAAAACGTCAAAGCCCCTTAAGAGCTGTGGCTTTACTCGAGTACTGGCCCGAGATTGTTTACGGATTCTTGTTGTTTTATTCAAAATATCGCCAAATTTTCGACTCAGTGTTCTTACAAAGCAAAAGGCTGTTTCGTATTAAAAAAAGACGGTATATACTCCATGGTGAACTGCCATGAGTACATCCTCGTTACAAACCAGCCCTATTAGTTCAAAATTTTACAGACCATCATTAAATCTTCCAAAGGTTGGAGTCAGGTTATATTTTTTTGTTATTAGTAGTAGCACTATTAGTTATTAGTAATAGTATTAGCAGTGTTTACTAGAGTTTGTAACGAGGGTGCATCCATGACATTTCACTATGGAGTTTATGCAAAAAGACAAACACATATCAGTTCCAGTTTACTCACATGGAGAACCAACCGGCGGAGCTGCAGGTTGTCTGCTGAAACTGTTTTCAGGCGACTTCAAGTGGTTATCATCTACGACTTTTTCTGGAGTTAGCTGCTGCGTTGAGGTTTCTTTGGTCTTCAAAGCTGTAATCTTTGAGAAAAATAGAGCGAATTTGGCTAACGCCATTCGTTAACTTTAAGAGCCATAACCTAAGATTGTGTTGGACGAATAAGTGAACCACACATAGAGTATGAAAGAGCATATCAGACCAAAACAGATGTCGGGTCAAGTTTAATGCCTGTCATTCAAGAGAATCAACCCAGAAATTGACATTAGAACTCTGAATAATTTATAATAAGTACGGGATTTTTGGCCGTGTCGCAAAATCTTTTAAAACTGCGATAAAAGTCATACATTTATTTGCTTGTAAATTTGGAAACTATGTGGATTATTTGGTCGCGATTTTGTCCAAAGTAGCCTGCGAACTGGCGGTTTTTAAAGGGGGCCAAATGTCAGGACGATCGAGTCGCTTGCTTCAACGCTTGTTTCTGACATTTCACCCCCTTCAAAAACCGCCAGCTTCGCAGGCTAGTCCAAAGACACATAG
>JAOEHT020262803.1:0-10564 GCA_025448195.2 Parazoanthus atlanticus
GTTCTTGGTCTTGATTATATTTCTCCTGTTTTGGATGCCGTTTCTCTTGGTTGATGTGCTCATGGTTCAGTGTACAACCTGTCGAGAGCAACAGTGGCACCTCGCTCGAGATATCACGCTTTCATTCACATACTTTAGCAGCGCTATTAATCCGTTTTTATACGCATCACGCGTTAGACAGTTTCGTGTAGCGTTCATTAGAATTTGTTGTTGTAAAAGAAGACTTTTCGGGAGATGGAACAGAGTAGAGTCGATATTGGTGCGAACACAGGTCGACACCACTGTAATAAAGGTTGGAGCAAATTTATGTAACACAGAGAGAACGGACAAAAACAAATAGAAGTTTAATTCGTCCTGCTTTTGTCTCTTGTGCCGAATGATGAAAACTCCTAAACGCTTTTATCGCGATAAGAATGTGCGTGGTAACAAATTAAACATTCATATTAAAGGAGATTATGCTAAACTCGGACTGTGTTGTGCACTGACTCAGCAGACTGAACAAGTTCGTTTTACATTCATCGGTACTTTTTGATGCAGTGTTATTTAAAAAATACATCAAAATAATCTTGCAAGGAATTTTTTGGATAAAAATTTTTATTTAAACTTCAAAAAATTACACTGCTGGAGGGATGTCAGTCTGAAAGCAAATTTTGCTTAAGCTCTTAAATTGGATTCCCGCGGCCAGCTGCAGCTGAAAAGAGAGCTATTTTGCAGATTAAAAGTCTTAGTGCAAACCGACATAAACATATTTTAATACTTTAATACAATGGCTTGTCAAAACAAACTTAACAGATGGATAAAAGGTCTAAATTTATAATTCAGTTTACTGGCATAAAGAGTTGCTGTACACCTTTCCTTTAAATTGGAAGAATATGTAAATGTTTTGTGAATACTCGCACACAAATTAAATTTTAATGTCAACCTGAAAAGCAAAATACACCCAGACAATTCAAACATCCGCACTTGTTATGACAAACATAATTTTCAAACTACGGTGCGATTTCATATAGGGAGTTGGTGATTTATGAACAAACAGGTAAACTTAAATTACACATGTACAGTTAAACGGAAACACTGATATGTTTGGGAATCTTCATAAAGAGTAATCAGGTCTGTACTGTTAACTATAATGGAACCCGATGCTATCAATATGAGTACTTTTATTGAAGAATCGATGAAGAAGACACGAGTATCTGTTATAACCTTTATCATAATTTTACCGAAACGCGTGCAGTCAAAACGGTCGTTAACTTGGCATGAACCTTTGGGTCTTTTAACACTTGTTTTAGATTTGATGGTCAATGGACAGGTGTTGCAGCGTTTACGAGAATATTTGAAAGTTCTCTGGTTCTAAGTTGAAGGAAGAGAATGAAAGAGAACTCCTGACAAGTGAATTTCGCAAGTTTTTTTTATCGCATTTGAATGAGACGAGTGGTGGACTTGGAAAAGTCGGTGCTGTTTCGAGATTCGACTTTAAAATTTTGAAGTTACAAAGGACCGCATTTCCAGCAGCTTAATTGTTAGGGTGGAAAGTAAGTGTGAAAATGTGAAAGGAATTCATTCTTCATTGTTTGAGACTGATGGTTTCAGAGCGGATTCTCTGTTGACGTTTTGGACTCGAGTGAGTGCTTTAGTTACGATACTGTCAGGATAGCCACGTCCGGAAAAGGCATTTTGAGTTGAAGTCCGAGTCATCGCTGCAAAGTCTACGGAGCCTGAGAAGTTGGGAATACAGAATTTCATCTCAAGAGTCTTTGACATGAGACAGGTTGGAACACGAATACAGCCAAAGTAACTGTGCGAACCTGTGGGTTTATAGTGAACACTGGTTGCCAAATTATTGTCTTGGACAGAAATTTCGATGTCGAGAAAAGTGACTGAGATGTCAGACATTTCCCATGTGAGCTTGAGGGCCGGATGGAAGGACTTAACAAAGCCGATAAATCGATCAAGTTCTTCTCTATTACAGGATGTGGCTCTAAGACAGTCATCTATGTAGCGGCCGAAAAGATCTGGCGTGGGGCCGCGTCGAACTGGTTGAAAATTTGTTCTTCTACATAACCAACAAAAAGATTGGCGTAATTTGGTTCCATTTTAGTTCCCATGGCCACGCCGTTAACTAGAGCCGGATCACCGGAAAATGACAAGCAATTAAGTGTGACAACAAGTTCGGTTAAACGAAGCAATGTGTCGGTTGAGGGTTCTTTGACATACGTTGATCAAAAAAGTACTTTAGTGCCAGAAACCCTTTATCGTTCAGAATTAATTACAATATAGAGAGAAGTGATATCCATAGTAAAAATGGATTTGTTGTTGCCTGGAAAGTTAAATTGCCTTAAAATAGTAAGGGCATCATTAGTGTCCTTTATGTATGTTGGCAGTGATTTTACGAAAGGAGCCATTTTCTTGTCTAGAAATCTGGATATAAGTTCTGTTGGGCAACTGCAGGCAGAGATGATGGGACGGCCAGGATTGTTAGATATTTGTCAAGTGAATTTTAGGTTTCAGATAAAATGTAGATGTTTGTGTGTGTTTTTCTTCCGAAAAAAGTTTGTTGACAGTATTTTTGACGATTTTCTGATTAGCGAGTGTAAGGTCTTTGTCAATGCACTTTGGCATAGAAGTTAGCGTCGGCAAGTTGTCTAAAAGCTTCTTGTTTGTAAAGGTCGGTGCGCCAAACGACTACGGCATTCATTGCCTTTTGCCGGCTACGTTTGAGATTTTGGTGAGCAATTAATTCTTTCTTGGAAAGGTTGGAAAAGTTAACGTTTTTGTTGAAGTTCAGTTTTTGAATATCTACACGCCATGTTTTGACAAAGAGGACAACAGAAGCAAATTGGCCGTCCAGCGGAGTCCAGTTAGATTTCCAAAGGTTTCGAATTAGAGTTAGGACTTAATCCAGTGACTTCGAAAAGTTCAGTTTTTGGGTCTTGATGTCTTCGAGGTATAGAAAAAGTTTCAGTGAATTAAGGTCGTGAATTTTGAGACGGATGGAATTGACTAAAACAGCTGGGTAGACATTCTTAAGTTCAGAACGGCATGAAGTTAATTTGAATCCTTTGATCGATTTCCTTACGTTTAATTGACATGGCTATGATAGTGGCTCTCATAATATTTCTTGAAAAAGCTGCGCTTCTTTAAAGTACTGGTTACATGAAATAGAAAATTGTAGCTATAGCCTCTTGTTGAATTCTGGATTCTGGATTTTCTTTATTTTGTCATATGAATATACTTTTCGATTTGCGTATTATGTTTTCTAAATTCGGCTTTTCTATTCCCCCTCCCCTTATTTCAATGCTGAATTCTTCTTTTATTCAAATTGAATTCGCTTTTCTTTTTTCGCTTTGAATTGAACCCTAAAATAAATGTACCTTTTGTTTCATTGTTCTTTCTAAAATTTGTTAGTTATCATTTTGTTCTTTGGATTTTTTTTTACTAATTCGTTCTTCAAATTTCGAGCCAGTTTTAATTTATACATTTTATATATCAGTCTGTTTATTGCAACTTCCGAATTCCATTTAGGATTTTGGCCTGCTATTGGTTTTCATATAACATTCGTTGTATTTGTTATAAGTTTCACCTTAAAATCATGGCAAATGCTTCAATGTGGAAGTATTCATGAGAGTGATACATACACCTCCTTCTTCAAAAAGAACCCTTTTTATAAGAACTTCGAGGCTCAAAAATGCCCTCGGAAGTGCCCTCGGCTCATAACTGTAAAACTATTAAACATATTGGAATGAAATTTTGTGGACTAGCAGAAAATTGTAAGCTTATTATGTTGCGTAACTGACATGCGATGTCGTCATTATGTCGTAGTGACGTCATAACTGTCAAAATTTTGGGTTTTTACAAAATCCGCAGCTTGCTGATCAGAAGCAGAAAAGTTTATAAACGTTTCTGGTTACAAAAAACAACAAATATATGTTATAAATCGATAAACAAACTCTGCTTTTAATATAGATGTCAGTGTTTTAAAGGATTTCAGTTTGGCAAAGCATGAAATTTCAATGTTCAAACCTCGCATTAGCTCATAAACTGTAACATCATTATTTCATTCAAATCCCTTGCATTAAATGCCATTAATGTCCTTCAATCCTTTTCTGCTTTGTTGGCAACGTTTTCTAATTCAAATTTATCAGGAATTGCTTCAAAGTTTGACACAGCGCGAAATTGTATCGACTATCGCGATGTAAACGTAAATATTATTTTTTAAGAGGCACATATTTCACGAGTTAGACAGAGACATAGAAAGAGGATATGTTCTATGGGGCACCAAGTCATAGAGGATATTACATGCAAGGGGCACCATCTCATAAACAGAAGATACATGTGGTACCATGCCATAGACACGGGATATTACATGCGGCACCATCTCATAAAGGATATTACAAGGGGCACCATCTCACAGACAGAAGATATTACACGAGGCACCATGTCATAGCCACAGGATATTACATGGGGCACCATCTCAAAACGATATTACACGAGGCACCATGTCGTAAGCAGAGGATATTACATGGTGCACCATGTCATAGACTGAGGATATTACATGGAGAACCATCTCATAGACACAAGATATTACATGAGGCACCATGTCGGACGGGGCAGACACACAATTTTTATCTTTGTCGTGGTGTTGAAAAATATATCTCAGGAGCGAGACTTCTTCAACACGAATTCAGATAAAATTTGCGTCTCAAAACGACCAGTAGCCCGAGTTTCAGACTCTTACTTTGTTTGCTGCTGGTCGTCTTTCGAGCGACGCCCCGCCAGCAGAGTCCAAAACTTTGGCGAAGCGACCGCCTGTTTATTATTTAACAAGCCATAAAGTTTTCAGTTACAATTGACGAGCATGATAAAATAAAAAGAATAGCACGGCGGAAAACTGTTAAAACATCATCATCTTCTTCTTCATCAGTTTACTACTGTTTCATCTTCTAGCTAGCTGGCCCTTTTGGGACTACTAATCGGGGACACCTCACTTACAATACGTTTTTACTACAATGAATTATTTACACCCATTTTATTTCATGTAAAACCACATGTTTGAGCGCGACCTCCTATCACGGCTTACGCACTCGGATCAGTGGCAGCGGCCATGTTTAGTATTTTAGCACACAGATTCCCCTCCTGAAGGAATCAAGAGAGGTAAGCTGTAGGCAAATTGTTCCACTGTTTGATCGTCCTAGGGTCAAAGCTGTACATACTGGATATATACGTTCAACACATGTACTGCTGTTACTTTTACCTGGTAACTTATGGCTTGGTTAATAATAAAAACATGATCACAATTATTTGACAAAGAAAACAATATACAATTGACACACGCACAGCTCCAAATTGGGTCATACTATTTTTACTGTTTGAGGCAAATGCTGCAATTTACAATTACAGGCACAGATAAGTCCCCTAAGGGAACAGATGTTACTAACAAGACAGGATCGTTCCAAGATATGTTTACGGCGCAAAAAATGTTCACAAAGTTCCCATTAGAACGATGCATTTCTAAATGAATTCACTTATTATTTCAATAGTAATAGCTATTTAACGAAGAATACATTAATTACTTACAAACTCAGGTTCTTAGAACAATTTCATGACAATATCATTTCCAAATTCTACCATTTCGTAATTCAAAAGCTCTCTTGTTACGACTTTATTAATCCTGGTGTAGCTAACACACCGCATATAAAGAAGAAAGAGACGTTACTAAAACCGGGAACGGGGAAGGGTCAACGGTCAATATGAGTCTGGAGGTGTGAGAATCTACAAATTCTTCGAAGGTTGGTAGGAACATCAAGCTCACTGTGCAGATATTGTAAATACTGACCGTCCCCCGATTCATACTGACCGTTCCCCGTTCCTGGTTTTAGTAACGTCCAGAAAAAAGCTGACTTTACTCTTCTAGGCTTAAGCGATTCAATAACTCATTACATTTGTTGCAAGATCTGCTAGGTAAGCCAGCTCCTTAATGTTTGCTCGGTTATAACATTCTCCATCAATTTTATATTTCCCCCTTCCACACCCAGTGAAAATCAATCGGCTCCCGCACTGGATTTGAACAACCTTACAAACGTAGTCTGACCGGAGCAACGTTATGTTCAAAGTGTATACAAAGATTGCAGAACAATCACTCAAACACTAGCTACATATAAATAACTTCTCTACCCAAAAATACTACTTTTTCCACAAGATAAAAGTTACATAAGTCACTGCACAAAGCTTCAGCAAAAGTTTTGTAAACAGTGAAGCATTGTTTGTGACACAGTTTATTGCTTTACTCCCGAGTTCTGTGTTCTGAGGTCACTATAAGGAAAAAGAACTAGAAAGTGGAATTATCTCAAACTGTAGAAAATTGACTTCAAAACGTTATGCTTATTACCTCGGTTTCTCTTAGTGTTTGGTTTAAAGCTTCACACTAAACAAATATATTTCGTAAATTGATGATTTATCCATTTTGTTTACACCGTTGCTAATTATTATGTGACAACAATACTAAGGAGAACTTAGAAACTGATAAATGCTGTATGCAAAGTAAAAAAAGGAAGAAAAATAACTAAGTTCAAATAGACAAAGCTTGCTGGTCTTGTCTGATCTTTCTTCATCTACTGGGAAAGTTCAACAATGCTATTGTTACGTCAAAAAAAACCCAGCAAGTTCCTTATTTTGGTGTAAAATATAAATTTCGTGGTGCAAAATTTTGCTAGGTCAAAAAATTGGCTGTTTAAATATGGATTTCTTGGGTGGTTCTAGGTTTTTAGCATTTTAGGACTGACTATAGGGGGTTTGTCTATTACTTTTCATCAAATATGCCACCACTTTCATCAAAATGGACTTTTTCTTGGGTTGAAGGGATTCAATCAAACAATGTTATCCACCCCCAGGGTTTTGCATACAGTTAAATTAAAAACAAAAATTAATTACTTAACAAAATTATATTGCTGACAGTCCCAGTCAGCTGCTCTGATGATCTGGCACCAGGCCATTCCTAAGGCATGGCTATCAAGCCAAGCACTTAGTTTCTCTATTCACAAAGTTTTTGACATCCGACTTGATATCTCACAACAGCACCAATGCCTTTCAATGTCAGTGGCTTTCTATCAACAAACATGTAGAGTTTCCAAAGTGTCCTTTTTCCTGTGTGAAACAAAGTAATAGCCATCTTAGAATTGTCTCAAATTCATTTTTGTACAGCAAATAAAATTATAACTATCACCTTAACTTTATCACTCCAACAAAACCACGTTGCCCAAGTTTTCCAAATATTGAGGAAGTTGGGTGGAGTTTTTGTTGTGAAAGTTTCATGGTTAATAGTAATAGTAATAGTAATAGTAATAATAATAATAATAATAATAATAATAATAATAAACTTTATTACTAACTCCCAACGGAGCTCAGTTAATAATTACAATGTTAAAGATATCTGTCAAATATATCAACTATGACATTATCTGTTAACTGTTCCCTTATTATAAAGTTAAGCCCAAAGGCCTATTTCTGGCAATAAAATTTTTTACTTTAAAAACTTCAGATAGCAGTATCAAAACTCTTCAAACTGTCTATAGATTTTAAAGTCTGGCAGAGTGTTCCACAGTCACACTGCCTTGTACAATGAGAACTTCTGGTCTGTGGCCGTTCTACACAGTGGGATGTCCCACATATTGTTGTGTCTTGTTGTATGACTGAATGTCTGATCCAAAAGTAAACCTGCCAGATAAGTAGGAGGGGGCTAAACCCTTACAACATTTAAATGCTAGGACAGCATCTCTAGAGAGCAACATATAGTTCACTGGTAACCCATTAAACTGTTTCAAAGCTGGTGCAATTCTATTGAGAGTTTTGAAAGCAATTTGTAGAATTTTGGAAAATACATTGACAGAATCACATCACGATATGAAAAGACTTGTATAAAAATATAGGGAGTGTCTTTTACTGTTTCATGTTAAGTTAGCACTGGCAGCATTGCATTCCGGGATCCTTTCTTAAATTCTGAGTGGCAAATTCAAACCTGCAGTCGAGTAGTTCTGCTATTTGCAATTGCCATAAATAAATTACACAATTATATTCAATAAACTTAATATAACTTATCTAACAGGAGGATCCTAGTTTTAATACACACCTTCATCCTGACGTCCCAGGATACCCCGATGTCTCTATACTGATCAGCTCTGGGAAATTAATAAAATAAATTTTAAACTGTTATATTAAAATAATCTTTGATATTTTATAAATAAAGATAATTCAAAAATAATGATAAACATAATTTCTTATGGCAGTTATTATGGCAACTAAAGCAAGGGCAACAATAACTGACGATATAACAATTGCCAGTAGAAAATAATGTTCAAAATGGAGGGCTATTTGAAAAAAAACCCAACTGAAACTTAACACATTCATGAGATGAGAACTTAAAGCACCAAAAGGGAGAGTCTATTAAGAGTCAAAGTTTTCTGGCCATCTGGAGGATTTTGTCTTAAGCGTTTGGACATAAACACAACAATGGTGTAAAATTTTCCCTGAAACTGGCAACACATTGTATCACTATAAAACTGCAAGAAATGTCACTGCAATTATTGCTGCAAGTATAATTGAGTTAACCCTAGTTCAGTAGCCTTGCAGCAATTTATCTAACCATTATTTCTGTTTGCAGGGTTTGTCAAGTGTTACCATTTCAGTGTGATAGAGCTGAACAACTAGTAAACATGTTGTATTACTGACTTGTAAATCTTGGATCTAGGTGAGCATCACAGGAACACTTTTCTCCACTGTACAAGTGAAACGTATAAATTTTGCTACTCCATCTTTAGGGTATACGTTTGAAAATCGTTCTACTACTCAGTTTTGGTACCCAGATCATTACGTGAACAGCCTAGATAATTTATGCTATTAAAAAAGACCTTATACTCTGGAATCTATGTTTCCATTTCATGCTATTCAGCTCAGTCCTTCACTGTAACACTATATTTATTCACTATTTTCCATATAATTGTTCGCTTAATGGCCAAATGGAGGTTGAAAACTGCTGCATACTGTAAAGGGCAAAACTGTTGGAAAATTCTAGTTCAGTGCAACTTGCCTTGCAGTGCAAATTACATGTAACAGTGCTGTCTTCAAGTTATACTCTAATATTTAAAATTTAGAAACCCATTTTAGTGAGAGTTTGTTATTAAGTAGACATACACTACATGTATGCAAAACTCACCTTTCAACTTTTCCTTCGGAAGGTCATCTAGCTCAGTTTCAAACCTAAACGGTTCCTCTGCAATAGGCTTTTGGTCAAATGAACACAAGTAATCATTTACATCATTATGGAAATAAAAAAGTGTTGAAATAATAATGCTGTAAAATAATGTGATTCTAAATTAATAACAATGATGCAAATTATGGGCATAAAACAAATGCAAATATTTGGAATTCGTGTTAATAACATGCATCATTAATTTCCTATAATAATGAGGCAACTGATTTTTCTAAATTTCGAAAAAGAAGATCCATGCATTGATACATTTTGTAGATTGCCAAAAGATATCAAGCCATGCAATCCTGGGTAGATGTACTGCTCCACTACTGTACCCTATCACCAAAAAAAACTCCTTTTTTCCCCTTAAAAACCAGTCTATTACCATTGAAAATGATATTACTTAATAAGTTAACTACAAACAAATCAGGGTTCCCGTTAATGTGCCGCGATGCGTATTTGACGCACGAAAATTGGAAAAGGACACATGGCTTTCAACCCTCTAAGATTCAGGGCGAAAGGTTAGAAAAAGACGAAAACAGACTGGGCTTGAGCATGCACGCAGTAAAGCAAGACAATGAGAAGACTAGGTCAGACCCACACTCTATTGGGACCTCAGTCTGGTTTTGTTTTCCCCGTGGTAACCATCTTTGTTTCATCTTCGAATATATTTTATGGTCACGACCTTTTGACAATGCACAAGAGAACCATAATTGAAGTGTTGATGTGCAGTGGGGCAAAGCAGAAGGTCAGAGAGACAGAAGAAGAGACAAATCAACAAGAAACTGAGAAGGGGGAAGGGTCAAAACCCGCAGTTTTAATCAAAAATGGCTAGACAAGTTTTGTCAGTGGCTTTGATATGGCAAAGAGGTGGACAGTATGTTTTGTCAAGTTTGTAGAGAAGCATTACCAACATCATGACGCTCGAAAGAATCTGGCAAAGCTTTTATTGCAAGATCAAAAAAGTTCCAAGGATCTGCACTGACGAGGCATCAAACAGGAAGGCATCATATCATTGCTGCCTCGATTTTGGAACAGCGAAAATATGAAAGAGCAACTCCATCAAATGCAGACAAGATGTTGTGTTTCGTAGTAGCACTGTGAAAAATATTTTTTTTAAAAATTTTAGAGCTGGTAGTTTGGGGACCCCACAGTTTTGAAAAGGACCCTCCATTTTAGGAGACTGGGGGTTCCAAGGAATCTTGGTTTTCAGAAGTAGTGGGAACTCTGCAAATTAAGACAAATCCTGACATCACAAAAAAATTTTGCTCATTACCAAACAATAGATAAATGGAGTCACTATTTAATCCAATGGTTTTTCCT
>JAOEHT020262900.1:0-18649 GCA_025448195.2 Parazoanthus atlanticus
ATGAAGTGCAAAATTCTCCTAACCTATTTATAGGAAATGTATGGAGATAGGTAATGAGAATTTACAAACACATCATTCGGCACTATTGGGAGTGAAAGGGTTAAAAGCTATAAGCCTATGAGCCTATAAAAATTATTCAGAACTTTACATATACATGTATACTTAGGTACTTTACTGTACGTTTGGAAGATAAAGTTGTCATGATATTGATTCTATTTCTGATTGCCACTACCTGTACATTATTTTTATTTATATCAAGTGTTAAAAACAAAGTCTGACTTAAGTAAACATAATCTGTAGTCAGCACCTTAAAACTTTCTTTGGAACAAAGGATTAGCTGGGATGTTCAATGATCTGCAGGCCATTTCTGTCAGGAAAAGCCCTGCTATTATTATTATTATTATTATTATTATTGTTGTTATTATTATTATTGTTAAATTTATAATAATAATATAATAATAATAATAATAATAGCAGGGCTTTTCCTGACAGAAATGGCCTGCAGGCATGCTGATCACTGAACACCCCAGCTAATCCTAAATTAGGAATTATTCAGGAGAACCAAAATATACATGCTAATGAAGTGGAATGAGCCAGATGAAAAACTTGAATATACAGTATAACAGAATGGGAATTTATTATAAATGAAATGCAAAGTCTCACTTGTTTATATCCGAAAGTTCGTAACTCATTCATGAATGAATAAAAATTCACAGTACATGTGTGCTGCACACTTTCCATGAAGTGATAAAAATAATTTATATATTTACCAAATACCAGTGAACTGGTTGTGTTGGTTGTGATTTCCCAGTATCTGAATCAGTAGATCTGTTGTTGTTTGTTTTAGAGTTCATTGAGGGCGTATCACAGTTCAGTGTCAAGGGAGATAAAGAATCCAAGTTGAGATGTAAGTTTTTGACTTGAACATGAGAAAATTGTGTATTATTATGTGCTCCATCCTCCTGCTTAAACATGAGGTTCCTGTACAAAAACAGTGGCCCAGGGGCTTCAATTGTTCAGTTGACATTCAGCCTTTGTGGAGTGAACTTCTCCGATTCTTCGCTTCATTGATTTCTTACTTGTTGCTTACAGCGCGAAATACAAAATCAAACAGACTCTCTGAATACAAACTATCAAAGTTGGAGCTGTCAAAGTGACCTAAAATTACAAAACATTGCTAGCAGTCATCACCCAACTACTACCCTTGTGCTACTTATTTATTTCTCACAATATAAAACTCCAATCTCAAAAATTTAACCTTCTGGAAGGAGAGGACATACACAAGCCAAGTTTGTCGTGGTTGCAAAATTTGAATAATTGTAGATTTAGAACTTTGAGGTGTGCAAAGAGGAGGGGCTTAGCAATTTGTACCAGAACCTTTTGTTTAAGATATCATTTTTTTACAGGTAGCTTTCAAACTTTTGTTCAGGGTTTATGTTCCTCCTAGAATTCCTAGAATGTCCAGGCAGGATTATTTTCTTCCTCGAAACTTCTGTAATTCATGAACTTAAATATTTTAAAGTCTATATATAATGAAAATATTATGAAATACATGATTAAATACAAGTCACCACAATAGTGATTATGCTCTGAAGTGTTAAAAGGTTTGTGGAAGTATCAAACAAAAGTTAAGTTATACAAATCTTGTTCTGCAAAGAGTTTGCTAAATGCCCTTATTTTTTGCCATGTGGATTCCCCAAAGCTAATCGTAATTTAATTCAAAGTACCTAGTATTTATATCTGGAGTCGAAAACCTATTTATTAAGTGATACATGACCTCTATGTACTTACAAGTAAATAATGATTATCTATTAATTTGTCAAGTATTTGGTATTGTTTAATTTATGAGAAGGCATATTTGTTGGTAACTTCCATTTAGTGCAGATATATAAATTTTCCATCCCTGAAACAATTTTATAAAATTAAATCAATTCTATTTCTTTTTAATTGTTTACATTTATTTAAGAAATGGAGCCTTAGGATGTTTGGCTTCATCACAACATGCTACTGCTGTCCAAGAGATTTACAGTACATCATGAAATAAGATATTTATCTTCAAGTTGTGACTTTCACAAAACGTAATTTGTTTTGATATTTAAAATGTAGATTTTAGTCTCTGGTAAATTGGGTGTGTTTCATTCATTCTGAAACACTTGCCAAAATAATTGCTTTTGATTAAAATTTTCTTGAATGTGGTAAAATATATTTGTATGTAAAACCTAATTTGAGGATGATTTTGGAACAAGTTCATTTGTCAACACCAGCAGACAAAATTAAGTCATTTAATTTGTTTCTTTTGGTGGCTTATATTTTTTTTATAATTGGTAGAGCTTAAGAAAACATGTACTTGTATGTGTTTTAATATAACATTCAGTCTAATTATATAATTATATTGTGTGACAACAGTTTAAAAAATATAAGCGAATGTATTAAAATTTTGTAATATCTATAAGAATTTGTTTGCAATTACTTATTGCTAAGAACAGGCTTTTTGTTGTCATTACACCTGCAAGTTTCACCATCCTTTCATTTTTATTTAAATCATTAAAATTAGTTGTTTCAGTTTTCTATAGAATATTGAGAACTGTTTGTATCACCAAAGCCCAGTGCCAGTATCTCATTATTTATTTATTAAAAGCTTTAGTTTCAAAGAAAAACATTTCAGATTTGTTTCCTTTCAGTTTCGAACTGTCTAGTTTTGAATAAGCCCCCCTCCCTCCCCTTAAGTACATGACTGTATATAATGTGGTTTGGATTTTTTGGTTTAATTTGAGATTCAACCCAGTTTAATGTTTTTTAAACCAGTTTGATTTTTTCAAACTGGTTGATTTTTTCAAATGGTTTAATTTGATAATTGGGTGCAACAACAAGCTAAAAAGGATTTTTCTCTTTTGGGGATTCATAGCCAAAAAATGAGTTAGTAAGTTTTTTGGGGTAGAGCTAAAAAGGAAAAAAAATCACCCTCCCCTCCCCCAGAAAAAAAATATCCAGCTTCCCTGTCTGCTTTTCTTTCACTCACTTTTACTCCCTCCCCTCTCCCTTCCCCTCCCCTGTCTTCCTTACATGTACCTACCTTTCTATTCTATGTATTACACTCTAAGTAGCACTTGATATTACCTGACTTGCATCCTCGGAAAAATGCCGACAACACGCATCAGGGCTTGAACTACAAACCTCTTGCTTGCTACTCCAGAATCTTACCACCAAGCCATCAAGCCATCAGTTGGGGTAATGAGGAATTTTTAGTCGTCATATTTTTAACATCTCCATAGTGCTGTGCAGTACCTAAAATGTAGAATTAAACAGGTTTGAACCAGTTTAAAGTAAATTAAACAAACATCAAAATTAGACCACAACATATACAATCATGTACTCTAAATCTTTGTAATAATATTATGTGGTTCCTTTAATTCCCCAGTTGCCTTTAAGATATACGACATGGATCACGATGGGTATATCTCCAATGGGGAATTGTTCCAGGTGCTGAAAATGATGGTAGGAAACAACCTGAAAGAAGCTCAGCTGCAACAAATAGTTGACAAGACGATACTAAATGCTGATAAAGATGGCGATGGAAAAATCTCTTTTAGTGAATTTTGTGCTGTGAGTATAAAACACTTTGCAAGGTTGTTGATGTCGCTACCACATAAGTCCCAAGTGACATGTATATGGTGGGTCAGACCCACATTTGAACATCAAATCCTGCCATCTCACCAGGCTAGTAAAAAAAATCCGCAATTGCATTGAGATTCTGTATTTCCCATCAGTCTGTCTCAGAATGTTCACTGCTATATGCAGATGTGACGTCAAAGGCATGTTTACTTATCTTTTCATTTATAATTATCTGTTTACATGTATTAAATACTCTTTTATTGTTTGTTAAAGGAAGATAATGATGGTGAACAAACGTCATTCAGTTTTTTTTAAAAATGGTCTAAAAATGCGGGAAATGGCATTTCAGAGATCCCCCTAAGAACTTGTGCCTTCAGAGCGAGTACTCCCTCGGGTGACCAGCATTATGCCACCTGAAACCTGGGACCTATGCTACCATACTCTACCAATATTATAGAAAATAAAAGTAATGTTCATGAATCTATATCAAAGACTGACAAGAAAGCAACTTACTGATAGCCATTTCAAATTTACTGTAACATCTTTTGGCAAGCAAAGAAGTTGTTGAATTCTGACTATAATAAGATAACAATTTATCCACTGGTAGTATGATGCACTTTATCATGACACAAGTTTGGCTTGTATGCACTACTTTGTACATTGGTGAGACAGTAAGAAATTTACAACACACCAACCTGAGCATGATGATTCAGGCACAAAGCCATCAGATCCCACTTGACACTTGTTGCACAACTCACTGCGCAATTTCAAATGGAACATTATCCTTTAGCAAAACTTTTTCATAGGAAAATTCCAAACTTGCCTCAACAAACAAGTGCATTGAGAGCATACCATGTTGTTCTAAGTTTTCCTGTTTGCTGAAGGGATAGATATTTAATAAGAACAAACCACTATTTAAAATCATTATAAAGTCCCCTTTTCTGTTTCAGTTGCTTAGAACTTTACCAATAACAGGGTTCGTACAGAGTCTGGAAAACTGAAGAAAAGTCTCAAAATCCAAAAAATGTCTGGAAAGTCTGGAAAATAAAGCAAAGGTCTGGATAAAGTCTGGATTTTCTGGGCTTTACTCCGTAGCAGAAATAACGCCCAAATTTTTTGTTATTTTTGAGAAATTATGCTAAATGCTCGAAAATTATCTAAAACATCGAAAGACTAAAATGTCGGTCAATAAATATCTAAAATCTTAGCTTTTGCGTGAAATGGCAACAGTCGGTAACACTTTTATCTAAAACGATTACCTAATTTCGAGTCTGGAAAATGAGGGAAAAGGTCTGAAAAAAGTCTAGAAAAAGTCTGGAATTTTGCATTCAAATAAAATTAATATCTGTACGAACTCTGAATACAGCAGAACTGCTTTTAAATTTGAATAGAAAAATATGGATCTTTGTTTAGTAGATATTTCAGTTGAGCAACACTAGAAGATCAATGAAAGATGCGTTAACACTATTTTCACTGCTATGTGGCCATTCAAATCGTCTTTCATTGCTTTGAATTTAGTTTTGGGTCGTTATATATCAAACAGACGTACGTGCATGTTCCAATAATTGTGTGCTGATACTACCATGAAATGTACGTGTCTGTATATCTGTGACTCGTGTTGAATTAAAAATGTGGATCTTTTTTGCTATAAATATTTCAGTGAGTAACACCAGATCTTTCTGAGTGAGATAAATATGGTTGACCGTTCTGTTCATTAACATTCCTACTAATCAGGCACGACTGACCCTCACTCCCTGTTGCACGGGCGAGCTGTGCATCACGGGAGTCAAGTACAGCCTGAGTAGCCTCGCCATTGGTGGTCCTGTGGAGGACCTGTGTAACCTGGCAGCCGAGTCACACCCAGCTGTATCGGCAGTCAGCATGCTGGGCCGGCTTGATCTCGATGTACGAGGGCCGAGACTAAATAACACAAAGATAGAGAAGACCTCTGTTGTGTATGGTAAGGACAACAGGCTGACGTTGGACGTGGGACCTACAATGCCGCTTTTAGAGGTAAGAAAATTGTCTCTTGCTTGTTAGAACGGGAATGTGTGAGCGAGGTTGGAACAGTTGGTAAGATCTCTGACTGCCAACCAGAAGGCCCCGGATTCAAACCCCGGCCCGGTCGAGGGTTGAACTGGGCGACCTTCTTTCGTCACACCGTAAGTGGACAGGAACGTTAATCCGTTGGTCTAGTTTCTCGACGTTCTATCGGGGGACTTAAAAGAACCCACACACTTGTCGATAGGAGTAGGCTAATGCCGGTGTTGTGGACTGTCACCTTTTTCCTCTACAAAGGGCCTGCTATAATTGGGGGAAACCTGTAGCAGTGTCCCTCTCCCTTCAGGGAAAAAGCTAATAAGGGAGTTATGCCTAGAAGGGACTGTGAGTCCTGTTGCTTGAACTCCCCCTGCCTTCCATCCGAAGCAAATGCCATAAACAAAAAATAAAATAAAATAAAAAAAATTCACGGGACTTGAAAAGCCCTCGAGACTTTGTCCTGGAAAAATCCATGGCTTTTTACAGGGTTCACACGGTCATGAAAAGTCATGAAAAGTCATGGAATTTGAAATGCATTTTCCAGGCCTGGAAAAGTCATGGAATTTGGAAAAAATGGCCAAGGTCATGGAAAGTCATGGAATTTTTTTTTTTTTTGCCTAACTATTTCTAGTTGTGTGCAAGTTTCAAACATCCTCCTTGTAATTGAGCTAAAATACGTCGAGAAAGCGGCATTTTTGGGTCGTGGAAAATGACTTGGGGTCATGGAAAAGTCATGGAATTCCATTCCTCATTTTCAGAGTGAACCCTGTTAGATTTAGTTTTAGCAGATATCTGTTTGAAACATCCTTTAATTTCCAAGAAGGGTTCTTTGGACAAAACGCTAGAGCTGAAGAGTAATTGATGCGTTTCGTAATTACCTGAAACATTTTGATATTGGAGAGCAGCATTAAGTTTCTCTTTGTAGAGCGAGTTTTTGAAAATTTAGTTTGTTATTGAAAAGTCATTGAAAAAGAAAACGTTTGAGGTCTGTATAATCCCTGTAATAAGAAGGATATTACTCATTCGGAAAATTTACTGCTTTAGTTCTAACACTGATTTATAAAAGTTTAAGTAAATTATTTAACATCATAATATTACATATACATGTAGTTATTTTTTTCACTATTTTTTTCTTGTAGTTGAGATTTATTTAAGTTTATATTTGCACAAAACAGTGACTTCCTCTTTACGTAGCTAGAGCAGTGTCGGCCCACTTCCACATGAAATATTGACATAAATCAGGCATTTCAATGTCAAAACCCTCGAACCTAAAGGTTTGGTAAACGAACTGGAAAAATTGGCGCCTCAACCCCAGAGATTCATTCGTCTGTGTTTTGTGCACGGTGAAGGCCAACGAAAAGAAATAGAGAACAAAAGCATATAACAAAGAAGCTGGCCGAGTTTCATAACCAGTTCGCTCTATTAATTTAGATTTCATGCAGGTCAAAGTTCCTTTGTTGCTTTCTAGGTTCGTTTCTACGGTTTTCCTTCCAATTTACTCTGTGATGAGGTTGTTCGTACGACAGTCGAGTTGACAAATGTTGGACAGTGTACACTGGAAAAGCTTTACATAGCCTCGTCATTCCCTGAACTCTTCTCCTTTGGCGTGTGCAATTCCCCCCCTGGCGAGCAGGGAACTTATCAACCACTGACTGGCAAAGAAAGCAACCAGGTGGTACCAGACACTGATGTTAGAGAAGTCTCCGAGGTTCCGATTCCTGGGGGGACACTTTCCCCAGGGGCGTCGGTTAACATGCCAGTTTGGATACAAGGAAGTGGCACTTCGGGGAAGCACCAGAGGGACATAATGTTTTATTATGAACCTGAAGATAAGCGACCCAAGACAGGGTGAGTAGGAAGAATGATAATTGACACGTACATCATTACTCGGGCCAGGAAGGCTCCGAGCGCATGCGTTACGCGAGATCAATTTGAGCCCGCGTTACTAAAGGCGTTTCAGTAGCGCAGTGGTTAGGGCATCGGACTTACAGTAGAGTCAACAGACATTGGATTCCCGGTGGACGCATCTCAAATTTCTATTTTTTCCTTCCTGAAGTAAATAAACTTCTTTTTCCCTCTCTCTTTTCACTTTAAACTCGAATAATATCATATTAACAGAAATCAGAAACGTTATAGCATATAAATAATAATATCAACAATCAACTAAATATTTGCCGGCCATTTTCTCTCATTTCGGTTCCACTTTATGTAAGTTGGTTCACATTTCCTTTCCAAATAATGTACAAATTTAAGTGAACAAGTGAGATCGATGTATACGCTGTTTCAATCTGTTAATAGTTACCAAGCATACGGCAAGGCCCGAGTTAGGCTATGTGTAGCCTCTTGTTTTATTGGTGCTTAGCAAATCACAATGATGTGAACTGATAAATTGAGGATTTGAAGTGTATAGAAGACAAAGCATTTCTCAAAGTAACTGACACAAAAACAGCTACTGATCAACAATAGTAGTCTTAAAATGTGTGCAATTCTGCTATTGGCTTCGTCCCAATATAATCCTAGACCCATTATAGAACATTTTAGACGGCAACACATAGATTCGCACAGATGTGGATTTTATCTTAGTGGTTCTTACGAGTGAACGCAGCAAACGAATAAGATAAACTGATTATGTCGGTGAATATGAGGTTAGATAAATTCCATATCTGCAATTATCCATGCGTTTTTCTTTTTCTTTCATAAACAACGAGGTGAAATCCTCGAGAATGTTTGGAAATTTAGAAGTTTCCCAAAATGTTTTGGCAGATTTTTGCAAAAATTTCGGAAAATCGTCAGAAATTGTCAGAAACGTTTTCAGAAGTTTTTGACGATTTTTGAAAATTTTGGAAAATGTTCGGAAATTATCAGAAGTGTTTTAAGTTAGCGATTTTCAATTTATTGAAACTGTTCCAAAGCTTTGTTCCTATATAATAAAGGCCTGTTTCCCTGTGTTCGACAGCTTGGAATTGTTAAGAAAATCACTTTTGCGCCATTATGCTTGCAACAAAGCTGACTGAGTAGAAACCTAAAATACGAATAGCCTGTTCCATTTCTTTAAAAGGATTCTTGGCTGGAAAACACCTTTGCCTTCAAATAGAACTTTAGTATTGCCTTAGTCGACATGTCGGAAAACGCCAACCAAGCTCACAAACTTGCAAAAAGCAAGAAAGGCGTACAAAAGATAAGGGTTTTGACATACCAGATTTGCTTGTCTATTTTTTTTCGTCCACTGTGAAAGGTCAATCGCGTAATTTTTTGGTCGAAAAAAGTTGCACACTTCACACTTTTGCTGTGAAAATTGGATTTCGAGACGCCATCTTGGAAATTTGGCCGGCTTTTGTCTCTTGCTAACTCGCACGCATGCGCAGTCCGTACTGGCAGTTAAGAATTCACAGAGCCAACCCCAAGCGGTTTACCGTAGTTTGACTATTACTTGAGTTTGACATTTTACCTCGGTGTAATGAACCTCACGACTGACGTCATAGTGCTCCCTGAGAAAGATGCACAAAGGATGTCACAGTGGCTCGTTCTATCGCAGTGGATTTGCGATGCGATCGATACGTACACTCATACTCTACAAAATTTACTTCAATTATGGGAGGTGAATTGACGTCATTAGCGTGCTCGACGTCTTGTTGACGTCAGGTATATTGTCCTGAAATGTTAAATTTAACTCCCATAACTAAAGCAAATTTTCCAATCTATGAGTAGAAGAATATTCCATTCAGTATTGTGGGGCGATTTATCGCCCTTCACCACTGGTCGTCAGGGTGACGTCATCCGTGAGTTTTTACACCGAGGTAGAGCCAATTTTCACGTGGCGCCAGTTTGAAAGGTTTCAAGGCCATCACTGTAGTGGCCAAGAATGGAGCCTGCCACTGCAACTTGTGTACCGAACAAAGGAGCATGGTGAGATTTTACTGCAAGTTCCAGATGTTTTACGTTTTACGTGTTTGTTTTCAGCTACCGAGTCCTACAGCATGCCTTTGACATGCAAGCCGCGAGCTCAGTGAGCGTGAGGGCAACAGCTGGGAGAAGCAAGCACTTCTCGGAAACTGACAGGTTTGTAATAAATTATCCGTGGACATAAAACACGTCTTGAAAGGTTAAGACTCTAATAGTTGGCAAAATGAAACGGAAATATGCGATTTCCGGATCGACTCCACCATCTTTCTGACTTTGACAGGGTCGTATAATCACATTTATTTGCACTAGCAGCCAGTAATCACGATGTACTTGTTCTTGCTGTTGTAGAATGTATTTTTGCAAGAAACTAAACCACAATATATAGTTGAACCGATCTGCCACGTTCGCTTCTAGTTAAGACAATTTTGGCCATGGTTGCGAAAAGAGATAAAATTATTGACAACCAGTGCCCTTTTGCAACTGACAAGCAAGACTTGTAAAGGTGTGTTATTTGTAAATATTTCATTCAACTCGAGTAAACTTCCACATAGTTACTTTGGTATTTATAATGCTTCACCACAGTTGATAGAACTAACTGGTTGTGAAGCTCAACAAACTTCAAAAGGAGTGTACAGAGCTGCCTTGTTTTAGGTTGAACAAACCGTGACCGTGTACATTGTTTTGTTTTTCGTGTGAGCCCAGATGTTTCAAGTGATTATTTGTTCATATGCATTTCAATACCTTTTGTGTTTTATGCACGGTCAAAAGAGATAGAGAACAAAAACATAACAAAGAAACTGGCCGAGTTTCATAACCAGTTCGCACTATTAACTATGGGTTCACCAAGTGCATCACTTTGTAATTTCGCCCGAGCCATCTTAACACCTGTTGTCCCTGATGATGCCGTAGAACGGCGAAAGCTCGGACAATTTTAAGAACAATTTTAAGAGTAATTTTAATATTTTACTACAGTAGCTTTAGGCCTCACTTGAACCGCTTTGTGTTATTATAATTGTTACTATTGCTATTATCGTTATCATTATAAGACCTATTAACATCGCTACTCAGTCGCGTTTGCAAGAACGTGGAAGTAGAGCCACGCCTTCAACCACTGAACAACGAAACATTTAACCTAAGATCAGCGATAACTAGTCCTGAGGCAAGACTGGATATGAAGGCAGGCGGATTCTGGTTGCGTGGAGTTACGGCATTTTTCGACGTGAGAGTTACGCATGTTAACTCGAAGAGCAACCAGGGCAAGCCAACGGCGGAGCTCTTCAAAGAGCAAGAGAGTGAGACGAAGCAAAAATACCAACAGAGAGTACTGGACGTCGGGATGGGCTCATTTACACCCCTTGTCTTCGGCACTAATGGTGGTATGGGCGGCGAATGCCAAATGTTTCTGAGACAACTGGCAGAGAAGCTGGCAAAGAAAAATGACGAGAACTATGCATCTGTGATAACCTGGCTCAGAGCACGATTATCATTTGAGATTCTTAGATCTGTCCACTTGAGCGTTAGAGGTTCTAGGACACCTTTTCATCTACTGTAGATAGGGGGAACGAAGTGCTGGAATATTTTAAGTTGAATGTGAATGCCGCAGAAATGTTTTAAATATTGAATGTTAGGGCCCTGTTGGCAAGAGGGGAGAGGGTTTTTAGAACTGAGACTTATGAGAACGATTTGACATGTCATGTTTGGATGTTTTCTCCTTTTCTCATTTTTTTTATTGTTTGTAATTATAATTTTTTAGCCTTTTTTATACACTATGCACTGTATTTAATGAAAATTGTAGTTTTTTTAACGTTGATAAAGGTTATTATTATATTATCATTATCATTAATATTATTCAATTATTATTACTAGCAGCGTTTGGCCATAAACCAACAAATAGAAACATTTGCGTTATGCCACGAGTCTGAAAAACGATTGCAGTCTTTAGAACGCCTCGTCTACTTTTACACATTTTGCACTGTGTATTGTGTGATCTTTCCCTTCTACAATAAACCGTCGACAAGACAAGAGCCGGTGACTGCTATTCCATCTCTGCCTATCAACATGACAGAAAAGGTAAAAGTCTTCGTGAAACTTTTATGAGCGAAGATAAACTGTAGTTCGTACTTGTGTTCTCAGAGCCTGTTTACACGAGCCCGGTTCGACTGCTAACCTGGATCAAGTCATCAACCCAAACTGCAAAATTTTCCCACATACATGAATGAGTCGGTCGGCTTGCCTGCCACTTTTCGTGGATTTTCACAATTTTTTATAACTCGTCGAGATGAGTCAACCTGGGTCTCGAAACAAGCTACGCGGGTTGACCTGAGTCAGACGACGGGTTCGTGTAAACAATTGTAGACGTTTGTATGAGCACGTGTTTGGGTAAACAGGCCCTCAGTTAACTCCCTTCGGCTTCCTAGAACTGTATTTACACGACATGTCGGAATAACGACTGCGCATGCGTACGAGGTAGTAAGAGAAAAAAGCTGGCCAAATTTCCAAGATGGGGTCTTGAAATCCAATTTTTAGAGCAAAAGTATGAAGTGTGTAACTTTTTTCGACCAAAAAATTATGCGATTGACCTTTTACAGTGGACAAAGAAAAGCAAGATAAGCAAACCAGGTGTGATAAAACCGTTAACTTTTGTATATTTTTCTTGTTTTTTTGCAAATTTGTGAGCTTGGTTGGCGTTTTTCCGACATGTCTATTTACACGTTATTAAACAAGAAATTGACAACAGACCAATTTCGTTTTTGGTAGCATTTTCCGTTTATCAAACGGCGAGTAATCTATTCCCTAAGGAGCTCCACTATTAAACTAAAGGTTTAATCCGTTTTTGCTACACATGTCTGAGTGAAACAAAGCCAAGTCTAGATGCTGGCCAGCCCTAAAAGAAAACACGTTGGTGGACACAACTCATTTAAATATGCAACTCACCTAACAAACAGCCATACAACTCGATCCGTAAACCAACATTTCCATGCCACGTTTTAGGACTGACAATTATTTCATTTGTACGAATCGGATGCTTTAATTCATGTCGAACTACCGAGTGTTTGTCATAGTTTCCTTGAAACAACTGAAAAGTAACAAGGAGAATGGATGTTATGTTGTGTAAAGGATCACATAAAAAAAGAAAAAGGGTGAAATAGACAATTTGTTAGGATTTTGGAAATCCAGCTGAGAGATTCTTTCTGCAGTAATTACCAGATTTATCCAGAAGTGAGGAAAAAGATGCTTGATGAAATGAGTTGCGCGGCTTCCTCAAGGCCAATCTTTCTTTTCATGTTTCAAGGGGTTATATTTAGTAGCTTGATCGTCAGTTTAGTAGGACATAAACGAAGACCAAAACAAACAGAGCAAGGCATGGCAAGAGTACACAACTGTAAAAACCAACGTGTCGTAAAATCTCGTAAATACGCCCTGATATTTCTCATGTTCGTAAGGGATTAGGCAGGATTAATAACCGGGGGAGGAGCTTATAACAGGAACAAAAAATAAATTAAGCAAGCAATTGTTCCAAATATAGTAAAGTCTCGCCTATAAGCCTCCTCCAGTTATAAGCCCCCTTCGGTGATAGCCTCCTTAGGTTATATGTCCCCTCCGGTTATAAGCCACCTCCGGCTATAAGGTCCCTCCGGTTATAAGCCCCCAAGGGCGGCTAAGTAACCCTATTTTCATGGCCCAATGTGTGTCCTAAAATTCTGGCTTATCGTACGAGGACGA
The DNA here is from genome assembly GCA_025448195.2 of Parazoanthus atlanticus. NCBI lineage: Eukaryota > Metazoa > Cnidaria > Anthozoa > Zoantharia > Parazoanthidae > Parazoanthus > Parazoanthus atlanticus. Next base: position 13,279 of record JAOEHT020262900.1, read on the forward strand.
AGTTTATCCTGAAAATTTGGCGTTTGCGATGATCCTTAGCATACTTGGTTCAAGACATAAACCTTATCTCAGCCAAAAAGTCAAAAAAGCGGTCATCGATGGAAAGAACAAATCACCAAATTTGGTTTATCTGTCTTACAAAATGTGGTTTTGGGGACAATAAAGCTATGATTGGCTTTTTTGATAGTTTGTAAAGGACATACATGGAACATGAAAATTGTTAGTACCTAGCCGCCCTTCAAGCCCCCTCCGGTCATAGCCTCCTCTGGTTATAAGCTCCTCCGGTTATAAGCCCCCTCCGGTTTTAGCTTGCCCCGGTTATAAACCTCCAGATATGAGCCTCATCCGGTTATAGCCTCCTCCGGTAATAAGCCCCCTCCAATTAAAAGACTTCTCCGGTCATAGCCTTATCTGGTTATAAGCAGCACCCTCCGGTTTTAGCCTCCTCCGGTTATAAACCCACGGTTATGAGCCACCTCCGGTTATAAACCCCCTCCAGTTATAAGCCCCCTGGTTATAAGCCTACCTGTTTACTAATATAATATCCCGGTTATAACTTCTATCTTTCTCTCGCTAGTGTCGTCACAGAAAAACGTTCAAATTGTATTAGTTTTTGTGACGTTTTAACTTGAAGCAAATAATTTACCAGTTGTGTAAAATAATGGCGTGATGCAACATTTAATTTATATATGAAAACTCTTATCACCACAGTTCATTTCTAAATGTATATGGTTACTGAAGAGAAATGTTAGCGTATTTCTAGCGTTTTTTTATTGCAATTATTAACCCAGGATTATTAATCCATCCAAAACGCCCTACAAGTATAAACAAGTCTCCCGGGCGATGGATTTTTAATGGTATGCGCACGCGGAAGTTATCGAGACAAGAGTTTTCCATAACCTGGTTTTATCATAAAAATTTAACAGCGTAACAAACCATTATTCTAGTCATCTGGTAATCTATTTCAAACAAACAAGATTCAACTGTAACAATTATTTTTCTGTGACATACCTGGTGACAGAAAGGGTGGATTATATTCGGTGGGAAGTGTATTTAAATATTCCTTATTAATAAACAGTTTAACTTATGTCTAGGATCTTACAACCAGAGTGGCATATGAGCGGGATTTATGATATGAAACTTTCTGTCACAAGAACTTCTATAAGGCGAAACCAATCAATTCTAACTTAGTTACCGTAAAGCTCCAAAAGAGGATTACTCACTCACAAATACGGCTTTAGATCTCAATCACAAAAGTATTTTTGAAAATAAGCTGACCACCTTTTTTAAATTAGGTTTCGCTCTCAATTTAATACTCTAAGAATACGTGTATGTATGACTGTAGACTTTCTCAAAAGTCCTTCGTTCAATTATATCCGTTTCGATCCAGATACTCCTGGCGATTTGCTTCGCTCCCACTTCGAGGCTTCCCCTCAGTTTTTCCGTTCTCCGGTCCTTCGAGGAGATATTTGAACTCGATCTGTGGCAAGTCTAGTATGACTGTCGTCACTGTAACTAATATTGTCGTTGCATTTACTGAGATGTCATAGTCAAGATTTTAACATTAATTCAAAGAACTCCGAATCTGTTTGGTAACTTTTCAAAAAGAGCGCCAAATGTCTAGCGAGTTTCGATTTATGCTGGGCAACTCTCTTTTAAACTCTACTGTTCAATAATGTATGTATAGTCTTACGGTGCATACTTACGAAAATGTTTAGCTGAAATAGATAAAATTGGTTTGGAGGATGTACGTCCTTACAAGCAGGTTTTATTAACAATACGTCAAATTACCTTTTCAAAGTGTTAAAATTATATAATTCGTTAAGTGTTACAAGAATAATTTGTAAATTATTTTGTAATGTGCAATACTGTACTGAATTGCCTAAATTAGAGTAGATAGACTATACATGTAATGCTGTAATTAGGGTATTGTAGGAAACAACTCTTTCGAGTTTAAATCCGGCCGTGATGCAATAGTGATACTTGAACTGGTTACACCTGAATGAAACTAACGGCTGTATACTAAAATCGCTGTTTACAAAATTGCACTGTTCTCTCGCGATTTTCAATAGGGAATCTCAGTTCTAATTTCAAAATTTATAAAAATAAACGTTGATTTTAGTCTAAACCTGAGGTGTGCAGTTCTTAGCACGATAAATTTTGCCCGTTTTTCATGCCAACGTTCTTTTGACAGGGCCAGCGGAACCACACAAAGTTGGTCCGGTCAAGTGGGAGATCGAGACTAGAGTACGAGCACCGCAGGTGGGGCCTACGAGCATTAGGGGGATTTTGGGGTATGATCCGCCGGAAGTAACACCCCCAAAACGCGATTTACATGTACAGCATTTTCAGACCAAAAGTATTATATTTCTCTACAGTGCAGTTCTATTTTGCAAAAATCAGTTTGTTGTCTGACACAACAAACTTTTATATTTTCTTGAAAGAATTGTTCTTTCAAAAAATCTATCTTTCTGGAAAGTTGGTCCGGGCATATGAAAGAGGTTCTAATAGAGAAGAGAATGTATGAACATCGAGATATAAAATGCCATATTTGTTTTGGACTGAGTTGCTAGAGTTTTCGACTGCATTTCTGCACGCCGTTGTGTAGTAATTTCTTTTACTTGCACGTACAGATCCCCAAACTTGTAGGATCAAGACCCGATAAGCATGAGGTCTGTCAGTCATATTCTCGCGAATAATAACTTCACTTATATTTCCTTTCGTCTTTAGGTATGTCCTCAAAAACGTTAAACGCTCTTCCATAAATTTTCCGTCCACAGTGGAGTCGACAGAACTGTGGCCTGTGCCACCTCAGTCTTGTGGATGGAAACTATTTATCAAAATAATGTGTTTTTGTGGAGTGTCTATAAACATTAAGTATTGGCTTCTTAAACCGTTTATCTTGGATTTGGTGAAAATAATAGGTATTTTTGCTGTCATCAAAGTACTCAACTAGAACAAAAAATTGTTAAGATTGATTAATTCTTGGAGTAATTCATATAAGATTGTAAAATAACATAAGACAATAAAAAATTATGCAAAACAGTACTAACTTCAGTCGGGTTTACTTCTAAATCACGTGGATGATTTGGCCGGCTAAGTGTCGAACTCGAAAGTAAACCCAGGAGATTGTGGCACAGTTCTGTATGCCGGACACAGAACATGTGCTGAACATATAGGGACACAAGTTACGCATAAATATGACTTGAACGAAAAAGGAAAACCGACACACGTTATCGAGCGAAACATTTTGAACATTCTTACCTTATGAGGAAGTGAGCTTTTTCACCAATTGGTCTTGAGCCGTTTCAAGCATAAGAATGCATAAGAGCCGCGAGAAACAGTTCTGACTTTGAAAAATAAATTAGCGTGCCTTAAGAATGATTTTGAGTCATTAGATGAAAAGAATCAGTGATTGGTGATGCGTCGTCTAAGCTCTAGAAGTAGAAGTGATTTGTTTGTCGAACTGAAATCGCCGCTGACAAGTTGACTAACAACTGACTAAGGAAGCAGGTGAAATGAAGTTTTTCACCAACTTACACCCACTCACATAAACACAATGTATTTTACACGACAGCACGGTGTATAGAGTTTTCATTTTTAACAAGGAACAATACTTAGGAGGCTGTATGCCTACTGATGTGAGATTTATTCCAGGCAGTAGTTACTGTTTCAAATCTGAAGGACGCTGGTCTTTGCTTCTATTCTAAAGCATATTCGTGGGTGATTCAATTTTAGTAAACATCCTACACCTACGTTGCTACTGGGGAGTGTTTGGAGCTTAAATATAACAACAGAAACTTGTTTTTTTGTTTAAAAATTAGAGTACTGAAAGTGACCTAGTTTCATAGCTTTTAGGGAGAGCGCCGGAACGATGTCAACGTTAATATCAACAAACAAGAATTTGAATTGGAAGTTCTTTGCACGCTTCTTTCTTATAAGAACCTGAAAATTTTGGACAAGACTCGTTCTCAATTTTTTGTCAAGTTCAGACCAAATTGTTCTTAATTTCTTTTTTATACATATGAGAAAAACTCAAATACATAAAAAACCGATCCTGAGCCCTGTTCGTTTAAAAACAACTTTAATAAAAGTTGTTCTTTTAAGAACTTGGACAAATTTGAAGCTCGGCGAGTCTTTTTTCAAAAAACAAAATCCGTGTGTTTAAATTGTTCAAATCCACACTCGTGTAGTGTATTTGTGTTGCAAAAGTAAACACAATTTGGGTGGACAAAGCCTCTTATTACAGTTTATATTTCCCCTATAACTGTTTACAATTGTAGTGTTCAAATATGTTGTGGACAAAGCTCGAACTTTCACCAGTCGGTGCCCACGCGGGCCATAACCAGCTTTACGCTTCGGCCAACCACTGACCGTGGACAGCGCCCACGGACTTGTAATATATGATTTAGTTCATATGAGACAGTGAAAACAGTTTTGCAGTGAAAAATATTTTTCTACTCAAAATGTGTAACGTATTAGTTATAGACAATTTAGTTGTTCCCCACACAAGGCATTTTTTACATTTCTTGTAACATAATAATGGGTCCATAGTTCTTGTCTGTATCCCGGAAGGAGTCGGCGCAGTGTGACTGTGTCTTGGTTTTATTGACGTCACACGTTGCAATATAATTATAAACTCAGTAATGGTTAAACAGAAAACACCAAGCTGAACCAAAATTTCGTTTAAATCTTTGCAGGTTCCTAATTAGGGCTTTTGACACTTTTTGCTGTCTACTTCGACTTCACAGCATTCTCAGTCGATGTCGTCTGTACTTAAAATAAAGGAGCAGCTGGAATGGCCTAATGTCGCTTTTATTTTCCAATATCAGGTGTTTCTTTTTAGATAAAAGGAAGTTTAATTTGTTGATCCTCTGACGACAATTCAAAAGAAAATATGAACCATCTTTAAGGCCGGTGACTTCCATCGGTTAGGGAGCACCCACGCTCTAAAAAACAATGGTTAAACTGCCCAAAAAAAGACTGAAAAAATGTCATTTCACATTTTTAAAGAGAGAAAATTGTCCACGTGATAATCACAAAAGCACCTTCGAAAACCTAGGAAGTTTGTCAAACGGGCCAGGAGAGTAAACGCGCTTCACCTTAAAAACATTATGAAAAAGCGAGAGTAAATTCGCACTCTCGTCATCTGTCTTGAAAATGGTTAAAAATGGAAGGAACCCCTTCGAGAACTACGCCTCCCCAAGCGCAGCATGCATGCGTATATGCCCCTCCCCCACCCACCCACATACACTACTTGAAAAGCAGGCTTCATACAGCCAAATGTAATTCTTCTGGCTCCGAGAGTCGCTTTTAAAATTCAAATTTTCTTCTCTAACACAGTAATGCGTTATACCACGGCGGTCTGAGT
>JAOEHT020262901.1:0-10562 GCA_025448195.2 Parazoanthus atlanticus
GATTATCTGCTAGTCCACCAAATTTTATTCCAATGCGTTGAATAGTTTCAGAGTTATGGGCCGCGGGCACTTTCTGCACACCCCCAAAAAGCTCGGGTAAAATAGGGTTAAGTGGTCGAGAAATGTCTGAAAATATGTGAATGAAAACCTTTCATTGATTCCGTGGGGAGCTGTGGCCCCTAGTTTGAAAATGAGTCTTTGTTCTTTCCTTTTGCGAGTCTCATTACATTCTAGGTGTAAGTTAATGCCGCTAATTTCCATGTGTTCATGTATATGGCCTGAGACGTTGAAAAACAACAGATCAGGCCTGTCTAAACCATAGCAACAGTTGTCATGGAAAGTAATTAGCAAGGCCAAAGCTGCCTGCATGCAAAATGGCCAGTTTTTATATGTAACCATTCTGAAAATCATGGGGACTCCAAATGACCCCCCAACACACACACACACACACACACACACACACGCACGCACCCATTAACGTTGGTGTTTCTCCAAAGCCCAAAACGTTTAAAGGTTAAAAATATACTATGTTAAACAAGTTCAATTTTCGAGATTAGAGCGTTTCAAAGCTGTACTGACACTGGAAACAAACGCTTTTGTTCTCTGTGGCCGCTTTGGTTCCCCCAACACCTCCTCGTGCCCCAAGTCCTTGCGGACCAACTTTATACAGTATACACAGCATCAGGTAGCCCTTTCAGTCAATGAACTTCACGTGTCTTCTGGTGCATAGCTTGACAAGCCACTAAAAAGCCTCCTGACCCATCAACTTCTTTCTTAACTGCTCTTTCTATTTATGTTCATATTGTAGTCCGTGTACTGCGACACAAACTTCGAAGGCTCCATTCATACATAGGGTATTTCTTTTTGGTTAAATCTAATATTTCTGTTCTGTGCCAATTTTGCCTGACGTATGTGAACAAATCTTTCTTCAGCGCCGTGCTTACCTTCCATTCTGAATACCTGATTCTGTCTGACACCACGAACTCCACTGCTTTGATTGCTGCACTCATTCATGTCCACAGTACATTACAGTCTACGGAACTGATAGACCACGACTCATTTTACTTATTTTTATGGCGCTCATAGGCCGTGCAGCAAACTTTTACTCGGACCTAGGAGACGCCTGTGCATAGGATTTCGGCTCCGTGTCTTATTTTGTGTGTGTGTGTGTGTGTGTGTGTTCCAAATGCACTGCGCATGCGTTATGTAGGGTGGACTAGCGCAGTAGCTAGTGCGTCGGACTTAAATTCAAGAAGTACCCAGTTTGATTCCCGGTGGACGCGTCTCGATCTTCCTTTTTCTTTTCTTTTTCTCTTTGAAGTACATAGAGTCTTATTTTCTCTCTCTTTTTACTTCAAACTGGAACAATATAGCCTATAAATATGATATAAACAATCTGCCAAATAATGTTGCCGGCCATTTTCTCAACATGCACCATCGCTGAGATCGGATTTCTGTTCTTCTCCTTCTTCTTCTTCTTTTTCTTCTTCTTCTTCTTCTTCTTCTTCTTCTTCTTCTTCTTCTTCTTCTTCTTCTTCTTCTTCTTCTTCATGTAAGCTGCTTCATATTCCTTTCCATATATTCACATATAGTTACTGAGGTCACATTAGCCAAAGTTTATTATAAAGTTGGCCAATTATTACCTGTTGCATTACTGCAATAAAAGCGTCCAAATGTGACCCACTTTTTAGGCATTGCTATAGTATTAAACGTGAGGAAAACGAGGAGTTGTGGAAAATGTGAAGTGTGGAAAACGAGGAGTGTAGAAAACGGGAGCGTTGAATGGGGAGTGTGGAAAACAAGGGGTCTCGTAAAAAAAAGTGAAAATGAGGAATTAAAAAAATGCGGAGTCCCGTAAAAAAGTGAAAATGAGGATTGTGGAAAGTGCGGGAGTGCAGAAAATGAGGAGTCTCGGCATGCAATTAAGTGGAGTAATAGTGCGTCCCGCCCCTTGCTCTCCAACCTCTCGCTCCTATTCCTCCAAACCCGTCCCCGCCACGCGCAACAAGTTTTCACCTTGTATTCATTGGACTGGGACAACTCTTACAACTTAAGAAATGCGTTATTACGATGCTGTTACGCGGTATCTTTAAAATTTCAAAATAATTAGAATAGACAGTTAACAATTACCCTGGTTACCAGAGGAAATACTCGCTCGGCCTCCGGCCTCACGCGTCGCAGGTTATTTTGATATGAATGCTTCGACTTGAGCAAGTACTTCCTCTGGTACCCAGGGTAATTAACAATATCAGTTGTTTTCAATCACCGTTATCAAGTTCTTGACAGTTTTGTCTGCTGTGTAAAAAATGATTAAAAATAAAAACAACAAAAACGCTGCATTTCTTTGAGACGTTCCGTTGCAAACCAAACGGTCGAAACTAAAATAATTGGGTTTACTATAACAAACCGCCAAAAACTAATCATACTTGAATGCTTATGTGTAGATTGTCTTTAGTGTGTGGACAGAAGAAGCGTTACAAGGACTGTCTCAAAGCGTCACTGAAATGGTTTGATATAAATACCGAAACTTGGGAGACCCAGGCGCTGGACCGGCCAGACTGGCGAGGCCAAATCAGCAAAGGCGCTGTCTTCTTCGAACAAAACAGGGTTGCGGAGGCACAGCGGAAACGTGAGCTGCGTAAGTCCAAAGCGACCTCCTTGCCACCTGCCCAAGGGGACCATATATATCCAGATTGCGACAGAACTTTCCGTGCCCGTGTTGGTCTAATCAGTCACATGAATCGTAAACATCGCACCTACCTGTCCACGTGATGTCCTTGTTCTTCGTCGACAACGACGGACGAACAACAACAACAACAGATTGTTCTTCTAACAAGTTTACCCAGTCTCTTCTTATCAGTTCACTGCACTGCAGAGTAGCGACCACACATGGCGCTCACACTGTTAAGAATATTATTTGCCTTTTAAAGAAAGACTTGAAAGCATAAAAAGAACTATCATAAATAGAACAAGTGAAGACCAAAAATTACAAAAAGAAGGGTTCTTAATGTTTGCGAAAACGAAAACTTAGTCCCAGGCACGAAGTGAAAGCTGTTATAAGATGCATGGTGATATAAGCTTATAAAGAAAAGTTTTAACTAGTTTTGCAAGACATTCTAGGCAAACCATAGGACTATATTATGGTTATGCAAAAACGAGTACATCAATTTTGGAGCAAGCAAATCAAAGTTATGATGGTCTGAAGTTAGGTGTTTTCATGCGAAATACAAACTTAATCCAACTTTGGTAGACACCTCTTGGAAAATGCAGCCAGATGACGACTATGAAAAGCTACTTTTAGAGTTTCACTTCTTATTACCACGTTCTCATACTTTCAAAAGTAGGTTCTAGTGAAGTTTATTGTCGAACTTTCACGTTTACGTTTGTCTTTTGGATGGATTTTCCAGAAGGTGACTGCTAACTATAGAGTCGGTAGTGCGATTATATGGACCTCTTCCCCCAACTTCTTTTTAAGCTTTTTATAAAACTCGTAATTCTTTGAAAATTCTCAACATTTTTAAATAAAGCGAGGTCTAGGAAGCCTTCAACGTGTCTGCCATTGATTTAGACCGGAAACGATAGATGGAAGTCGCGCATTTTAAATAAAACAAGGTTAACTGAAATTGATCACAAGAACGGGTTCTTAAAATCACGCTATACTATAGTGCAACTTTTCAACTGCATTTTACCAAAATTATTCGCTCAACAAATCTTGCACGTTGAAAATGCCCTGTCTTATGTAAAAAAACATCATTTTTAGAGGACGCAAATCAATCGTTTGAAGTTGGGTGTTTATACGACATATTCAATATTCAATATTCAAACTTACCTTAAAAATTCTACAATTTACCTGAATTAGGAGTACTTGATGTACTTTAATAAATAACCAAATAACTTGATGACAAAACATGACAAAATGACCAGTACCCTACCGGACCAGTATAAATAAAACACGAATTATGAGTGGATTAAAAAACATATTCTTCCCCAACTAAAACATTCAATATTCCAAGTACAAATATTCGTATTCCTACTAGAAATATTCATATTCAAACTAAATTTTCAAATATTCAAAACTAATCAAAAATACAGTATTCATACAATATTCAATATTCCTCTTCTACTCCCGATACTTGTGTATCGCTTCGCTGTCGGCCGCGTGGTGTTTGGGTACGGGAATGGAGAGAGAAGCAGAAGGATAATCCCCCTACTTTCTATTTCATTTTTTGCCAAACACTCTAAGTGTTTATATTTGTTGAAACATTTTAGAACTGACATTTCCCGACTCCCCGCCACAAAAAGAAAATCATATTTTTTGTTTGTTTTCCATTCATTTTAGAAAAAAAGAATGCTGAAGATCAACTTTGTGTTAAAATATTTCACTTAAAACCCGCTTTAAGCAATTTTCAAAGTTATTATTGCATCAGTAGCACCCCTCCCCTTCCCCATCCGTCTCCAGCTCGGGAACATCCCAAATCAAATCTCCATAAAACCCACCCTATCTTTCATTGGAACCACCCTTCTGACTTTTTGCCCCTGAACATTATATATCAATGCGTTTCAGGGAATCTCACCTATTGACCTTCCATTGTTTTGTGTTTCCATGTTCTTAGAAATGAAATTCAAAACTGTTTGCAACTCACTGAACCACGAACTCATGATGGCGTCTCCAGTGGATCCAGGCGGCTTCGACTACGAGTTTGTTCCTCCTCTAAGTGATGAGTTCATGTGTGCTATTTGTCACCTGGCTTTCAAGGACCCCGTACAAACTCTGTGTGGACACAGATTCTGTAGAGAATGTCTCTCAGAGTTTCACAGAAGGTGAGTAGGACACCATTCAGTTTTCCTGTTGACAGTTTACGGCAAAATAGCTTTGAAGTGGAACAGCACAAAACTGCAAAGAAACCAACCGCAACGAACAAACTCATCTTTGAATCAGAATCCATTTCAGTGGCCTTATTTAGCACCACAATCGACAAAAATTTATGTTTTAGACAGGAGATATTAAGCCGGGAAAGAGAAGGAGGTAGAGGTGCACAGCAAACGAAATCAGAATAGAAGTCAACCGTTTCCACAAAGAAATTGTCTGTTTATTCAGAGGAATTTAGTATTTCTACACAAAAATCAATTGTATTAACGTTGACGTGCACAAACAAGCACAACTTTCATTGAAGAAACTTATTTTCCTCTCCGAGTCCTTACTTACTCCCAATCATAGTACGCCATATGAGTCACTCGCAACACTTCTCACACTCGACTGACTTTCTTTCACATGATGTGTGCTTCCAAAATACTCAGACAGGGCTTGATACAGCTGAAATTCTGTAAATGAGCTCGTCTTTAACTTGACTTTTTAAAGAATTTTTCACACCAGAAATATTAATTAGAATGCAGTTGTTTTTCGAAACAGAAAGTCAATATTCGGTCTCTCCCAACAATTCAAGTGTGTATACAAATTAAGAACCACATACACGGGTTATAAACTCTACTCATTTGAGGTCGGTTGAGAGCAAAATACAACATTTATTAGCCAGTCCCTTGGATTAAACAACTGGTTGTCTCAGTAGTATCCTTATATTGAACACAATTTGCTAGTGCAAATTGAAACTTAATATAAACCTTACAAATCGTACGACTGTTTGTTTACCGCCAATCTTCTCCTGGCCAATTTCCGATTTTACACGTTTACTCCCGTGTAGGTCTCGAAAGGTTTGTCCCCTGGATAATCAACCAGTTGCTGTTGAGGTGAGTAACCAAATGAGAATTCAGTTTCTAAAGTAAAGAATGCATTCATTTTGATCTTGTCCCAACTGGCGGGCTTCATTGTTGCCCTGTGTACATTGGTTGAATATTTAGGGGATCTTCCACTCAAGCAAATGTACGAAAAAAGAATTACAATCGCCATTCTTGGGGAGGGGGACGGTCTCTCATTTCTCCATGGATAAAACCTTGAGGATTAATTTTAAGATTGGGCATGACGCACATTTGTAATGTGCTATGATAGTGATCATGTGTCACTGCTCTTAAAAAAATCCAACAAAAATATAAATCAGCATGTTGCTATGGCAACAACAGAGCCAATTAGTATCTTTTTTACATGGTTCAGGGCAATATGATTGTATATGACCACAACTTGCCACAAAATTAAATTGGAGGGAAAAAGTAGTCTTGAGTGAAAGACTACCTTTAGATCCTTACCCTCAATAAGGGGGTTGACATTCAATCCCCCCCCCCCTCCCCAAGGACTTTCGGACCTCAAATTTTGCCGATCGGCCAATCGCCAAAATATTTTAGCAACTATAACCAGATAATTGGTGAGTATTTTGAAGTGAATTAGATGACGTCAGTACTGATGACGTTATCGGTATGAGTTATGCAAAGTAGGTAAATGTTTTCAAAATTTTAGAAATTCTCAAAAAATTGTTCTACGATCCATTTTTTTTAGTTTTCTTTTGATTAATTCCTAGTTTTAGCATGTAAAATATTGTCTTATTACAATTTTTATAATATTTTAGACTGAACAAACGAAAACGCAGAAAAATCAAAAGTCTAAGATGGCCGCCAAAATGGCGGATTATAGTTTGGAACATCTGTTCCCATAGCAACGTTGATTAATGAATTGGCAATTTTGTTGCCATGTAAACTGATTTAAAACAGATTGTGTATTAGTTGTATACCGGTGGCACGCTTTAATTTCCAACAGTTTCGAAATTGATATGCCTTTACAGCTATTTCCAAAAACGTTGACATCTACAAAGGGTAAACCACGCACGAAAGGAATTATGGAAGCCATGTATTTTACCCAGCGTGCCATCCAATAACCTGAATATGAACCAAATGAAACCAGCGAAGCACAATTTAACCAATTAATTTTGATAAAATAGACCAATACAAGCTCAGCGATTAACGAAATTAAAGGTCCCATCATTCTTTGCGATCTGGGTAATGCGCTTTTCACAAGTCAACCTTTTCTTAAATAGCTGTATGTTAAGTAGAATGGCTTATGCTTTTAGGGTTTTTTACTTTCATTCATGACTATTTAAAGGCCAACAGGAAGTTTAACACAGTAGCACCTCAATAAGTTTCAACGCTTTACATAATCATTTTGTTGTCTTACCTAAGAATTTGTTATATTAATTAACACTAAAAAATATTTTGTCTATTTTATAAACATTTTTAATTTATATCTGTAACATGTCATTCACTTCAGCTAATCATATACCGTATTTACAAAAATACCATTAAACAGCGCCCCTGAATAAACGCCGCATCAGGGATGCGGCGTTTATTCAAGAAATATAATAAAAAAGCGAGTAAAGTACAATGTATTTTCAACCAGCCTCGAAAATTATTTTCCTTGATAACAATGTCTTTCAGTTCAAAGTGACTATACTTCAATGCTCTTCCACTGAGCTCTCTCTCCAGAATTCTTGCAATGCGCAGTTCCGTTGTCAAGGTCGTTCGAATGCTGCCATTGTCATAAATGTAATGGTTTTTAATTAAACGCCTCCCCGCATTAAACGCCGCACTCGAGCCACGAAAATTTAGTAAACGCTGCGGCGTATTGTATGTTCAAATGCAATGTTTTTCAATGATCATGATGAAAAGCATAATCAAATATCTTATGAGGTCTATATGTCAAGATATGTGGTGAAAACAGCGAGACTAGTCCGTGACACCAAGCTTTGTATTATCCATAAATGTAATAATAACGATAAATGTAAAACCAACCACAAATGTAATATTATTTAAAACTACAAACGTAATACTCTTAAAAAAAGCTATTATATATGCAAGCGTATTAACTGTTTTGTTATGAACTGTTAGGCGTTACCTGTCGAAATAAATATACGATTAATTAATTGATTGATTGATTGATTAATTTATTTGTTTATTCGTTGCTTAATTGATTGATTGGTTGATGATTTGTTGATTGGTTGTTCAATTGATTGATTGATTGATTGATTATTTGATTGTTTAATTGATTGATTGAAACTAGGTCCAGTGCTAAAACATTTAAAAGCAGGCGTTATGATATTACGTCATGTGCACACATACACATAAAGACACCCACACAAGCAGACACACAAACACAAACACAGTACATAACAAACACATAAAGGAAAAATAATAACACATGAATACACTCGCTAGCATGTACTTGTACCCACGCTTAAATCATTGCTAACAAACCAAATCTGTCTCTGTCAGTTTATTGTCATTTCTTGTTCTGCACAGAAAATTTTTCCTGACAATGCAACAAAAAGGAAAATTTTATCCAGTCGTGTGAAGTGCCCGAAGAAGAACTGTGCCTGGATCGGGTCCCTCTCACAAGCTGATGTAAGAAACAAGATTCTTTAATTTGTTTCATAATTACATGCAGACTTTGATGTTAAGGAATTCACCACTTCAGAAAAAAGAAAGGACTGGCACTGCCTCCCCCCTGTCCCCCCTCCCCCCCCCCAATCGTCCTCACACCCCCAAAATTCTGATTTTGCCTATTGTTGAATAAAGACTGTTCCAGGGACCGCGGAGCTAGGGGGCTGGCTTGGTTTTAGCCACACCAATAATTTCTCGGTGCTTTCCCTATATTAATAAATTAACAAACTTTTGATAAGATTTATAAAGTTTAACTCATTTTCCGGTGAGTTTGGAAGCTCTAAATTTCAAAATTTTCCGGGGGAACATGCCCCCTGACCCCTGAAATAATACTTAACAGGTAGTTAATAGCGTTTAGGAATTGTGATGTGATTCAAACAATGTTTCACTGAATGCAGTGTCTCTTAGACGAGCTAAGTTTTAAGTAACATGTGTTGTCAAGAAAGATAACTTTTGGAATACGATTTTCAATGGGTTATTCAAAACTCTCGTTAGAAGACTGTCTTCTTGAATGATTTGGGTAGACGAAGCAAATTCTGTTACAATTTCGGAAGTGAGGAATGCAACCCGTTCAATCCTTGGAGGAAGTTCAAGTGAAAATCAGACAGCAGCTAGCGGCATGCTGCTCACCAGGACTGATGTAACACATTCTGCCATTTGACGATATCAAATTGAGAATTTGAGTTAAAGACATCAAACCTGTTGCAGCATTTTGCTAAATTAATAAGCTATCTAATCGCATAAGTTAATTTGCTGTAACTGTTATTGTCGATGTGATTTTATGGTCATTGCTATTGTTATTGATGTTTAATCCTACCAATGTAAATATCATTGTCATGTTCACCGTTACTGTCGCTGACGCTGCCATTGTCATTGTGACAGTCACTGCCAATACCATTGCCATTGTCACTGCCATTACCATTGCCATTATCACTGCCATTACCATTGCCATTGTCACTGCCATTACCATTGCCACTGTCAATGTTATTGCCATTGTTAATGCCACTGTCATTGTTAGTGCCACTAACTTTATCGCTTCCATTGCCGTTGTTGTTTTTGACAACAATGCCTTTGTCATTGCTCTTATCGATGATGTTGTTGTTACTGGTTTGATGTGTACAACAAAGAGTTCAACTGCATGTTCTTGTTACAGAATCACAAGAAAGTATGCCTGTTTGAAGAAATCATGTGCACAAACAATAACTGTACTGAATCAGTCATCAGAAGCAATCTTTATTGCCACGTTGTTTTGACGTGTCCATGGAGAAACTACGATTGCATCTACTGCAAGGACTGTATTCCATTCTGTAACAAAGAGGTAGGTGCGAGTCTATGAACATAAATGAGCCACCTTTTTGTTTGTTTTTACATGTTTTTGGAGAAGTTCATAATGCTTACAATAAGGAGAACATCTATTCTGTAGTCTGTACAAATGAAGGTAAATCCAAAGAAGTATTTGACATTGCTGAACAGAATGGCCGCGGAGAGAACAGTTTTCATCTGACCAAAATTCTTAACGTACGTAAGTACAAGAAGTCGATTGTCATACATCTTCAAGAGAGACCTAAGCCTTGGGGGAGGGGGGGGGGAGGTGTTTTCCCCATAATTGACTGTCTGGGTATGTCCCACCGTTAAGAGTATGGTTTTCGAGCCGATTTGCTCTTGAATAGTGTCTACATTTTGCCTAATTATTCTGCAAAAGGGTGTGGTTTTCGCAGTGGAAGGGGTTTCTTAATTTACTCTAAGATTTCTTCCATGGATAGTCACTTCAAGATCCTAATAAAGAAGAAGCATAATACGAGCTATGTTGCAAGTCCGATGTTTTTTAGATCTGTTCATAGCCAGGTTACTTAGTCTGGTCCGAACTAGAGTAGGTATTTCTTCAGTTTGGCTGAAATATGGTATAAAGAGTTGTTTTGAGGTTTGAATAGGATCAGGGTTTGATCAGGGCTGTTTTTGATAATAATAATAATAATAATAACAACAACAACAATAATAATAATAATGATAATAACAATAATACCCATCAGCTGCAGTGTTTTGATAATAATAATAATAATAATAATAACAACAACAACAACAATAACAATAATAATAATAATAATTAGCAAGGATCCTAAGGAAAGTACTCGAAGCCTAAGGCTATGAGACATAGCTTGCCCTCGACAGAAACTTATTCCCAG